>MCJB01049587.1:0-64804 GCA_002018475.1 Nicotiana obtusifolia
ATTTGAAAGGTTTTACATAGTTCACACTCTGCTCTCCACAAGTCATTAGCAAAGGAGCATGATCCGATCCTGTCCTAATCAAGTGCTCCACTTCGATCGTAGGAAACAAATTTTGGAATGGCATATTAACAAAAACTCGATCAAGTCTTTTGAATATGCAATCAGCATTCGACCTCCCATTCCACCATGTGAACGGGCTACCTTTGTATCCTTGATCGAACAGTCCACAGGAATTGACACAAAATGCAAAATCTTCGTATTCCGGAGGATGAACAGGCAGTCCACCAATCTTCTCATCTTCATGAAGCACTACGTTGAAGTCCCCTCCAACCAACCAAGGGTACTCCAAATCATTAGCCATATAGTATAAATTATCCCATAATTCCAATCTTTCTAATGCATCACATTTAGCATATACAAACGTCATCATCATTTGATGTCCTAGCTCAGTGTGCAAAACTTTAACAGTAACCTGCTGCTCAGTTTCCATGATCAACTCCCACTCCACAGCTGCATCAAAAAATAACCAAATCTTCCCATTTATATTCGAAAATGCAGTCTCCATGTGAAGTCTCCTTCTATATCTTTGTATGTGTCCGGATTTTTGAAAAGGCTCCATAAGTGCTATAACACAAAAGTTATGTTCTCTATGCATAATAATAACTCTTGGGAAAGCCTGGTCCGTATTAACAGACCTAAAATTCCATATGAGCGTCTTCATCATCATTTCGAGTGGGAAGGTGCCCTCCTGGGCAGAATTCTTGTTGGTTGAACTATCTCTTTATTCTGTTGCTTGTTGGTCTTCTTGCCCTTCTTTACTGTCTTTGGACTGGACAAGGGTGAAATGTCCGCTTCTCGAGCAACTTGTTTGAAGCTAGCAGCAGTGGACTCATTTTCACCTTCTTCTTCAATCGATTGATTGTCGACGACCATATTGCCCAGCGGTTCCACATTGTGCGTCACTAAGTCGTGCAATGTTTGCAAAGGACTTTTCAATGGCACATTAACCTGTAGTTGGATCTGCTGGTCAATATTGTTATTGGGAACTATCATCAATTTTTGATCTCCATCATTTAGCACCTCTGTAGATTCACAGTCGTGAATATTTATTCCCTTCAGGTGGTCTGCTGGGTTAATTGGCAGTGTACTGTGGACGGCGATTTTTTGTATAAGAACATCGTTGTTCGCAAGCTCATCTTGGTACACTGGAACACCATCAACTGTTGCAACCAAATCCCCTGTAATTGTTAAATTGAAATCTACACCTGATGACTTTGCAATTTCTTCAACTGAGCATAGATTATCAGAATTACTATTATTGGAGGCTGATTGCAAATTGTCTTCTGATCTGGTGGCCTCGATATGGTATCGAATTCCTTGGTTTAATACTCCAGCTAGAGGTGCATTTTCAGCATTTTTCTCATTTTGATCTACTGGTGATGAATTAGTAGATACTTCTTCAGAAGTAAACTCATTGTCATCTGCTTGCAATCTTGAATCATCAAATTTTTGAGATGGAATATCCTGACATGACTGATTGACAGTCACATTCATCCTCCTGAGTTCATCTAATTCAGTACCAAATCTTTTGTTCACCCATTGAATTGTATCTTCTTTTAGAACATCAATCTCCCTCTGTTCAAAATCTCGACTTCCAGAACCTCTATTTCCCTGCACAGAGTTACTGATATCCTTATTTACATTAGTAAGGATTTTATCGACTGCTTCCTTCTTCAACATTAAACAGTTTGTGTCATTTCCTTGATTCTGTGTTGTTGATTTGATACTGGACTCAATCACATTTCCATTTTCCTTCTTTGCATTATCGTGATCCTTGCCATCTGTAATCTTCAATACAAGTTGTTCATCTTCTTCCAAATCCAGAGCATCATATTTATTGGAAGTTGTTACTGTCTCTTCAATTCTTTTTCCTTTATCCTTGGCAGTTATTTTATCATTTTCCTTTGGAGCAATTATCAGCTGGCCTCTGTTGTCCCTTTGATGCACATTCTTCCTAGCTTGCTTCCATTCCTGCTTATCCGGTTTGTTAATTGCTTGGCCCACCACTTTACCACTTGTAAGCATCTTTGTTGAATTAGCGGCAGTGCCGACGAAGTCCTTTGCCTTCTCCCTTTTGTCTTCAAATTGCCTAAGTTGTGGATTGATCACCCAACATTCATTTTCAGCATGTCCTTGCTTCTTGCAACTCTTGCAGTATTTGGGCATGTAATCGTACCTTATCCTTATCCATTTTGAAACTTCCGGGCCAGTTTCATCCTCCTCTTCGACAATCTTAATTCTTTGCGGCAATTTAGAAAGTAAATTTACTTCCACTTTCACCTTAGCACAGCTCGGTCTCGTACCATTTTTTGTAGCCAAGTCTACATGTAACGGTTTACCTACTACTCGTGCCAGTGAAAAAACAAATTCGTTGCCAAAGAAATTAGGAGGCAATTCCGGAAAGCTAATCCATGCGACTGCTATGGGAGTTTCTTCCTCTGGAGTCCACCACGGATTCCATTTCGTACATCTCATCTGCCACATGGAACCTTCCACCTTCAGATAGATAGCAGGCTTTGATAGTAGGTGGATGTAATCCTCCATCAACGACAGCCTTATCAAAATATGATTGTCTTCGATGAGGCCAATCGAGCATGGACCTTTGAGTTCACATTGGATTGGAATGACTTTACGTAAGTCATTGATCAGAGGTTTCCCATAGGAGAATTTTCCTAGTACTGCCAATTGCAAACCTTGTTTTGCAATGGATTGCTGAACTTCTGTTTTCTTCCATCTCACAATGGGTTCGCCATGTAAGAATTCAATTGGCTTAATAGGGATGCTAGCTTGTGTTTGGGTGACATTATTCAATTCTTTGGGTTGAAGAAAATCAGCATACTTGTAAGGCTGATTCAAGTGTGGGTTCAACGGAGAAGACGACTGACCAACCACAGGTGGTGGCTGGCCAGTGGCCATTGATTCCATATTAATTCACAAATGATGTTCTGCGTCTATCTCCAGACCTCTTCTCTCTAACACATCTATTGAACTGATGTTCAACAATCTGTTTTGCAGAAACAGAACAACTGTTCGCAATACAATTCGGTAGAGATGTGAACTAGTCAAATCTGAATCCTTGCAAATCTGTTATATACTCAATAGATCGACGCAAACTGAGCAGAAACACGATGAATCTGGAATGAAGTTGAACAAAATTACTATGCGATCCAGATATTGACTATCCAGAAAAAAGCAAATTAATTTGTTGCGATCCAGATGTTGTTGTATTCTCCGGTCTGATTACAAAACTGAACTACAAAAACAGTTTGTGAAACTGCTTCGCTAATCCACAATGATGATCGAAGCCAGAACTATTACCGCTACTGTTCAAGCGTAGATGACGACGTAGCTGTTTGCTTCATAACATTTGTAGTAATGAATTAACTCAGCTTAATCCATGAAGTACTGAAGCAATTCACTGCTATGAAAAATTATATCAGTGCAATCTGAGATGAAAAATGATGAAGATCTGAATTTCGAAATTACTGTTCATGAATAGTCTCCCATTCCTGTCTGGGGGTGGCTAACTTTGATGTTGGGTTATGGTGTATTTTTTTTGGAATCTTGGGGAAACTGTTTGGAAGGATTTGGAGAGTGTGAGGATGGAAAGAGGTCTAAAAATGAGCAAAGTGCATCCCAAAAATGAGATAAAAATAGGTGAAGGTCGGCCACCAACCAAGTGGGTCCCATAGCGCTGCCTGCGCAGACTTGCGAAAATGCGAATATCTCCCTACTCCGATGTTATATTGACAAATGGTTTAATGTATTGGAAACTAGACATGTAGATATTCAATTTTGTAGGTAGATCACCCCTTATATCCAACTATATTTGGAGAAAAAGTCAGTGACATTAGACCCAAATTTCAGTAAAACTTATGAACGTAACTTGTGACGACTTTTATCGACTTTTGTTTCATAGCTCGCTTGACTTTAATGTGTTGGAAACTAGATTTGTAATAATTCAATTTTGCAGGTATATGACCCTGTAAATCCAAGAATATTGAGAGAAAAGCTCAGTGGAATTTGACCCAAATTTCAGTAAAACTTACGAACGTAACTTGTGACGACTTTTATCGACTTTTGTTCCACAACTCGCTTGACTTTAAAGATTAACACATGACTATCATAAGGCTAAAATTACTCATAACATAACATTCTTATCACGTTAAGCACCCTAGTCACATCCCGAAATTACGGGTTAAAACATTCTAAACTTGTCGACTTTCGACGAAACATATTTTCTTCAATTCGTTTAGCTTCTAAACCTTCCGAACCTCTTGGTAATTGTTTTTAATGATATTACATATTTGTAACCTCCAAGGTAAAATGATTAACTTACTTTATATACCTTCAAAGATGATCTCATTTCTACGCATGCATCAATTGACTTACGATGTACTTTTATGTACGAAAACATGGAGTGTAACAGAATTCTCCAGGTAATGGGATGTTTGAATATGAAGTCTCCAATCTGTAGAGTAATATTTTGGAATTCTATAGAGAATGAGTTTCTTGAGTTTGAAGCCTCTGAGTGATGGAGTATTATTTGGGAATTTCTAGGGAATGAGATGGTTGAGTTTGAAGTCTTTGAGTGACAGAGTGTTTGAATTTGAGGTTTACGAATGATAGAGTGTTGGAATTTGAAGTCTTTGAACGCTAGAGTGTTTGAATTTGAAGTCTTTGAATAATCAAGTGTTTGTATTTGAAGTCTCCGAATGATAGATTATTTGACTTGGAAGTCTTCGAATGATGGAGTGTTTGACTTTGAAGTCTCCGAATGACAGAGTGTTTGACTTTGAAGTTTCTCAAATGAGGGAGTCTTTGAAGTAAGTCAGGACATGAGTGCGTCTGCGCACTACACAATAAACACATTAAAGCATTCAGTGTAAAGCAATAAGGATAATAAAAGCATGCCTAAGATTAATCCTAAGTACATGCCACTATTTGAGTTTGAACTCTTGGATTAGTCTAGCCAGCGACATAGTTTTGCAAAGATCTAATTTTGAGTTTGATGCCTTCTTCAAATATTTCCCGAATGGCGAAGCCCCTTTGATGATGAGATCTCCTCCTAATCCAAACGATACATTATAAATGCAAGATTTTCCTAGGGTATTGACTGAACCTTTTCAGGTTGCCTACGTATCCTAAATGAATCAGGTCTGAACGTAGTTCGAGGGTACAAGTGAAGGAAAAGTTAAACTGACTGAGCCAGACTCAAGCAGACTATGTATCCTATTGAATCAGGTCAAAATGTAGTTCACTTACATTAGGAAATAAGGAAAAAGGTAATAGGTAAAATGATATGACTGAGTGTTGACCTAGACTGCCTACGTATCCAACGAAATCTGGTCAAAATGTAGTTCAATTACAATAAGTGACCGAATCCGATGTGGGTTGCCTACGTATCCCACCGAGGGAAATCAATTCAACTGCGTAATTCCGAGTACATGGAAATCATATTTGGATTTTCTACTACAAATGAGACCGGACGCTACGTGGGTTGCCTATGTACCCCACAGTAGGAATTCAGGTCGAGCGTGGCTTTGCTTACACAGAAATGAAACCTAAAGTTCTAATTTAACTATCTTCAAATGTTGTACTTCTTGATTTCATCTGAATTGATGGGCTTTGTGCTTACTTCGCCATCCATTTTGGCTAGAATCGGTGCTCCTCCTAAAAGGACTTGATGTACCACATACGAACCTTGCCAATTAGGTGCAAACTTTCCTTTAGCTTCATCTTATGAGGGAATATCTTCTTAAATACCAATTTTCCTGCTGCAAATTGTCTGGATTTCACTTTCTTGTTGATTGCCTTAATCATTTTGTTATGATAAAGCTGAGCAAGACAAACTACATCCATTCTTTTCTCGTTGATGAGCATCAATTTCTCTTGTCTGCTACGTATCCACTCTACATCATCCATCTTAACTTCTTAAATAATCCTCAAAGAAGGTATTTTGACCTCCGCGGGTATCACAACTTCCGTACCACAAACAAGCATGTACAGAGTTACCCCGATAGATGTCCTCAATGTGGTGCGGTAGCCAAGTAAATGATATAGGAAGTTCTCATTCCATTGTCTGTGGTTGTCTACTATCCTTCGTAAGATCCTCTTGATGTTCTTGTCGGCTTCTGCAACTGCTTTGTTCATCTACGGCCTGTAAGCCGTGGAGTTGCAACGGATGATTCTAAGCATCTTACAAATTTCCCTCATGAGATCATTATTGAGATTGGCTGCATTGTCTGTTATGATCGACTCAGTAATCCCGAACTGACAGACTATATTCTTGCGGACAAAGTCTGCTACCACCTTCTTCGTGACGACTTTGTATGTTGAAGCCTTGCATTTAGTGAAATAGTCGCCACTAAAATAGAAATATGTTCATTTGACGTAGCCGACTCTATGGGCCCGATCACATCCATGCCTCAGCTGAAAATGTCCAAGGGGAACCCATCACATTAAGCTCGTTTGGTGGAACTCGAATGAAGTCTTAGTGAGCCTGAAACTGATAACACTTTTGCACGTAGAGAATGCTATCTCCTTCTATAGTCATTCAAAAATATCCTGCCCTGAGAATCTTCTTGGCAAAAGTGAACCCGTTCATGTGTGGTTTGCATGTTCCTGCATGTATTTCTTCAACAACATAGTAACTTTCGTGGCGTCCACATATCTTAACAGACCCAAGTCTGGGGTCTTCCTATACAGGACTTCCCTGTTGAGAAAGAAGTGATTGGCCAATATTCTTCGTGTCTGCTTCTAGTTGTTGGTGGAATTCCCTAGATGATCTCTCATCTTGAGGAACTTCTTGATGTCATAATACCACGGCTTACCATTTGGCTCTTAATCTACATGGAAATAATAGGCATGTTGGTCTTGGATTTCCTCCTAGATGGGGTCACTGTAGTTCTTATCGAGATGTTGAATCATGGATGATAATGTTGCAAGAGCATCATCGAATTCATTCTAGACTCGGGGGACGTTCTTGAACTCGATCTTGGTGAACTCTTCCATAATTCTTTAACACAATGTAGGTATGGGAGAATTTGATGCTTGGTTGTCCACTCCCCTTGGACTAGACTAGTAGATCTAAGTCACCTATGACCAACAACTCTTTGATGTTCGTATAGATTGCCATCCTGATTCTAATGATGCATGCTTCATGCTCAGCCATATTGTTCATACATGGGAATCTTATCTTTGCTGAAATAGGGTAATGTTGTCCTGATTCGGAGACCAAAATTTCTCCGGTTCCCACTCCTTTGAATTTTGCAACCCCATCGAAAAATATCGTCCAACCTGGATGTGACTTCGAAATGTCCTCTCCTGCAAATAAGACCTCTTGGTACGAGAAGTAAGTTGTGAGCGGCTCGTACTCTTTGTCCACAGGGTTCTCAGCATGATGATCAGCTAGAGCTTGTCCTTTGATTGCCTTCTGAGTCACGTACATGATGTCAAATTAACTTAGGAGGATCTGCCATTTTGCCAATTTCCCGATGGGCATTGGTTTCTGAAAGATATACTTGAGCGGATATGTGGTGTAGTTAGATAGGTAATGTCCCAACTTTTGGGCGATCCAAGTCAAAGCACAATAAGTGCCTTCCAATAGGGTGTAACGAGCCTCGTACTGGGTGAACATTTTGCTTGGGTGTTAAATAGCTTGTTCCTTTTTCCCTGTTTCATCACATTGCCCAAATATGGACCTGAACGTATAATCCAACATGGAGAGATACAATAACAACAGTTTTCTTGGTTCAGGTTGGACCAACATTAACAGACTGCACAAATATTTCTTGATTCGGTCAAAAGCCTTCTGACACTCTTTGGTCTACTTTTGTGGCAATGTCTTTCTTTAACAGTTTGAAAATTGGTTCACAGATCACCATTGATTGTGCTATGAACCAGCAGATATAGTTTAGCCTCCTGAGAAAGCTCATCATGTCCTTTATATTTTTGGGGGGAAGAAAATCTTGGATGGATTTGATATTTGAACGGTCCAACTCTATTCCTTTTCTACTAATGATGAATCCCAATAGCTTCTCAGCAGGAACTCCAAATGTGCACTTTGCGAGGTTTAGTTTCAAATTGTACCGATGACCATATCATGGAAGTAGGTCATTTAAATGATTAGAACTTCTCTGTGACTTGATGATGACATCATCCATGTATACCTCAATATTCTTGTTAATCATATCATGGACGAGGGTAGTCATTACCCTCATGTAGGTCACACCAGCATTTTTGAGACCAAACGACATGACTTTGTAGTAGTAGACTCCCATGGTATGGTAAATTCCATCTTTTATGCATTAGGATCTGTGATATCCCTTGAAGCAATCCATGAGCGACTGCAATTCATGGTTTGCACAGTTATCGATGATAACGTGTATTTTAGAGAGAGGAAAATCATCTATAAGGCCCCGTAAATTTTCACCTAAAACTTGGGGTTTCGTGGCGCCGAGGTAGAGTAATATGATTGAGGTTTGTAGAGGTACAAAGTTTTTAGGTTGAACGGTGCATTGGGGAGTTGAAGAAATTTTTTGTAGAATAGAGCATTTCTGCGGTCAATCATGCGATCGCAGAATTACTCCGCGGATCGCAGATCCGCTGCAGAGTGAAGCAGAGAAATGGCCAATTTTGGAGGTTGTTTTGCGGTCCATTATGCCGTCGCATAACCATTTCGCGGGCCACACAATCCATCACAGATCCAGCATGAGAAAACTTTGGAAAGAGGTTCTGCGGTCCATTATGCGACTGCAGAACTGATCTGCGGACCACATACCTGTCCAGCCCTGCCAAGTTTTTGGGACCTTTTCTGCGGTCCCCTTTGCGGGCCGCATACCTATTTTGCGGTCCGGTCTACGAACGTAGACCTGACTTCGTAGAGTTTAAGTTTTGAAAAATTACAGCCGACCCCATTTTTATAAAAACAATTTGCGGTTCATTTTTGTTGGTTCTAACTGATAATTTAGAGAGAGGAAAGTGGTATAGAGTGAGAGGGAGATTCCTAAGCTAATTATTCATAAACCTTGCCCAAGACTTGGACAATTCACAAGGAAAACTCACAAGATTTTCATCCAAGAGGTAAGGTTCCATACCCTAGTCTTCAATTTCGAGTTTAGGGTAGAAGATGGATAATGGGGAGTGTAATTATTAGGTATGGGGGTGTTATCTATGCATGCATGTACTAAAAAATTGGTGGGAAGGTTGTTGAGCTCAAAAGGGTAGATGTTGGGTTGTGGGATAAAGGAATCCACCATGGGAGGACCTTGAAAACATAATGCCCACCTGGTGTTTGATAAAATGATCAAGTGAGCTGAACCTATAGATATCTTCCTAATTGTGGTTCAATTTTATCATGTCTCTAAATAGATCAAAGTTTCTAGGATTTCTGGAACTGTGTAGTAATTTAAGGAAAGCTCGAAGCGAGGTATGTTGACTAAACTCCTCTTGTAGAATCCAATCCATGATGTCCTCATAAGTTGTAGTTATGATTAGCTCAAGCCCTTATGTCTCATGCTCCGAGCTGTTTCTTATCAACTTGACTATTCCGAATAAACCCTGTGTCGAAAGTTATATGTTCAAAATGTATTCCGAATGCCTTTATTATATTGTGTTATCCTTGGAGATTGTATTCAAAGGTGACCATGTATCGAAATATTATGAATTCAATTATGTCTCAAATGATAGTATTATGCCAAATTGTGGAAGAAAACCCAATGTGCCTAAGTCTCTTATTTTCTCATATGTGTACTAAAGGTCGTGATTAGATATGCTTTGTTGTTGATAATCCATGATGATGTTTGAAAGTGAAAGGGGTGATCATGACATATGAAATACGGTCGACGTGCCAAGAATGACATTACATGTGTGGCCACTAGTGCCAATGAAATGAAAGATGAGTAAAAGACTATGAAATGAACTGAAAGTCCTTTATATAAAAAGCATTTGGAAGTATCGTTAGTCACCGAGGAAGGGTGGGTTGAAATGACCTAACCCCAAAACTACTCGTGCTGGTGTAGGTGTGTATTGTGATTATTCCCCTTGTTTTCGATGAGATTGATGTGATGAGATTATTCCCCTTAAATGGGATGAGATGATTGCTAGCAAAGGGTGATGTCGATCCACACGACATTGTGGTGAGACGACCTAGCCGGTCGAGTCAAGATCGGACGCCATGCCGCACATTGAGGTTATAATTAAGATAATGATTGAGATCTTGATAGGGATTATGATTGTGGTTGATGTCTTTGGGTGAGACGGCCTAGCCAATCGGGCCATGATTGGACTCCGTGCCAAAAATCACGGTGGTATTTCGGTGCTAAAGATATCCCAACCTAAAATATGGAAATTTACTTAAAAACTTGTCTTGCTCCTAACTTGATGTCTTGATGTTGTTTGAGGCTCCCATCTAATCTATAATTATTCTTCCTTGCTTTATTACTCGTTCTATTGAGAGGGTATTTAGTCATTCATACTAGTACTATTCCATATGTTCTAACGTCCCTTTTGTCGGGGGCGCTGCATCTTTAATGGATGGGGGTGGTTCCACAGCAGGCGGCTTTGATCACTGATATTAGTACACCCTCTTCCCAGCTGACTTGGTGAGCCCTACTTCATCTCGAGGTCGTGTATCTTTTGTTCCTTGTGTAGTATGTTTTGAGGTATAGCCGGGGCCTTGTTGCCAGCACTATCATCGTACTCTTTTGTATCTATTAAAGGCTCCGTAGACATAGTGTGGGTTCTATGTTAGTGTTGGGAGAGTCAAACTTGTGATGTTGTATATGTACCACATGTTCCACTTCAAACTATGAAAATGTATGTATTTTGAGACTCATAAAGGATGCAACTAAAGATAATGAATTGGTGTTGCTCACATGATCTTCTACTGGTCTAGTCAATGAAATAGATCTTCTCTTTGTTCATGGGTGAGTTCGGGTAAAAGGTATTGTACATGCTTGCATGGCCGGGTTATCTCGGTTGAGCACCAGTTACGCTCCCCGAGGTCGTGGCGTGACATCATCCTTAGGGTTGGCTTTGTTTAGGTCTTGATATTTCCCATATATCCTAATTTTTCATCCTTTTTTGGCACTAGCACTATGTTGGCTAACCAAGTAGGGTAGTTTGTGACCCTCACTAAGTTTGACTCAATTTGCTGGGTAACCTCTTCTTTGATCCTCATACTTAAGTCTTGTTTGAATATCCTCGACTTCTGTTTGACTGGTGGCCGTGCGGGATTGGTCGGTAATCGATGCGAGACAATATAAGTACTCATTCCAAGCATGTCAATATATGACCAAGTAAACACGTCGACGTACCGCCTGAGTAATTCCACTAGCTCTTATTCTATTCTTCTTCCAGGTGAATGCTATCTCGTGTTTCTTTCACCACCTCTTTATTTCCCAAATTGACCACTTCTTTCTCTTCTAGGTTAGGCTTTTTTCTGACTTTCAAGTTGCTCGATCTCTTGCTGTAAGTTCTCGGGCATCATGATTTCATCATATTCGTCATAATCTAGCTCGTTATTTGCGCTTTCTTTAAGGGTTAGTTACATGTTATAATCATGGAATAATGTTTTTTATTAATTTTGTCACTGAAAAAGAAAGGTGGGTCAAAATTAAAATATAGACAAGTTTAAGCGATAAGAAAAGCGAAGAAGTTTTATTTCTTTAAAGGGAACGTCTATGCGTTCAAAAGAGGAACTTAAGAAAAAAATACTAGCATGATTCAGACCTTAATTTATCACGCTATTTTAAAAACAACTACAATTCCACACTACCAACACTCAGAGCGAACCAAGGTTGGACCGACAATCCAGTTCTGTAAGATCTCTCTTGGATCGGCATCTTGAATGGTCGGTGTCTTGATTCCAGTTTTCTTGCAGCATTACTCGATCATTGCCACAAACAACCTCTCTATTCCATCAATGATCTCTTATTTGGGTACCCAACTCTGCACCTGGTGGGGAACATTATTTGGCACAAAGACCCTTTTCTTGGGGTTGCTGATGCGAGCTCCTCCGAGGGCAGGCTGTCCCAAACTTGTGGTACCTTTATGTTATTTACGTTGAATCGACTCTATTATCCAATTCGACTTGGATTCCTATCTAGACCCTGGCTTGTACCATACTTTATCATCTCTCTGATTTCTATCCCTGACCCATATTGTAGGTTGTTGGACGGTTCTTCCATTTTCATTGTTTGCATAATCTCCACTGCATGGAAATTGACTCTGTCGAGTCCTTCTACAAAAGGAACCACATATTCTGAGCAAGCAGGGTGACTACATTCTTCGTGGATCATAATTTCTTGGAAATCGATTCAAACTTCATACATTAGTGTAGAGTGGAAGGAACTGCTCCTGCTATGTGTATTCATGGCCTTCCCAGTAGGAAATTATAGGAAGACCGGATATCCATCACTTGAAACAGCACTAGAAATTCGACAGGCCCGACTTTCAATGCTAAATAGATTTTCCCAATGACGTCTTCCTATGAACCATCGAAAGCCATGACTCTGACGTGGCTTTCCCTGATCTCCCCTATCTTGATGTTCAACTCTCGTAATGTGGAAAGAGGATAAATGTTAACCCCCGATCCTCTGCGGATGAGTACCCTGGACACTATCTTGTCTCCACATACAGTAATATGGAGAGCTTTGTAATGGTCCCATTCTTCTAAAGGGAGTTCATCCTTGCAAAAGAGACCTTGTTGGCTTCCACCATTTTTCCTGTAGTTGTAGCTAATGCCTTGATGGTAGTGTTGCTTGGCACGCTTACCCCATTCAGCACCTTCACTAGAACATCTCGATGACTATCAGAACTCATCAATTGGTCCATGATGGATATGTGCATGGGAGTATTCTTCATTTGTTTCTCGATGGAATACTCTTTGCCTGACATTCTCTTCTAAAATTCTACTACCCCAGCATCGATTATATTTCTTCTCTGGTCTTGCTCCCTGCCCGGGTTTCCCGTGTTCAAGTCTTCTAAAATATAGCACTTTCCCGAATGGGTCATCCCATGAGTAGTCACAATATCTGACATTTTCTCTTTTTCTTTGGGTTGATAGGCCCATGGAACTGCTTTGTAATTAAAAATCTAACTCTCTCCTGACCGCGATGGCCATCGTGGGCCTTGGCTGGTATGTTCGGACCATTACTAATGGTTTTAACCGTATTATGGTCAAAGGGGCTACTCGAGGAGTTGTGCCTGCCACTTCAGTGATACCAATGGCGACGATTGTTCCTTTCAAATCATAAACTTCCTCCAAGGTTATCATGTTCACCCCTTGTTTTCTGTGGTTTGGTAGTGGATTGTTGTTCACATTTGGCAGAGCTAGTGTGTACTGGATTGCTCCACTCTTGATCAACATCTCGCGTCTCAAACCATAATAATCTTTGGTGTTGTGTCCCTGAACACCAGAGTGGTATGCACAGTGCTTTCTTGCATTGAAGTATTTGGTAAGTGGGTCTGAAATTATTCTATTGACCGAATGTAACAAGCTTGCTCTTCTCAACCTTTGGAACAGTTGAGCCAAAGGTTCAGCGAGGGCATAATTTTTGGGATTTCGGGCTTCAAGGTTAGGGGGGTGGCCTTGGTGCATAAGGTGGTCTATTTTAAAGAGTTGTTGTTTGGATATGGGCATATAGTGGTGGTGGGTTTTGGTAAGTATTGGCTCGAGGCGGATTGTAATGTGGCAGGGTATTGTAGACTCGCGTATAAGTAGGGTATGCTGAAATTTGAGAGTTCATCAAGTATCGGTGGGTTCGAGGAGGCAGACTTGATTGGTAAAAGGGGACAATTGCTGATACCTCTTCTTTTCTCTTCTTTGATTTGCCGACAGAACCAGATGGATGGCCTTACTAGCAGCTTGTAGTGCGGTCATGGATTGGATTTTCCCGGATCTAATGCCTTCTTTTAAGAAATCTCCTATCTTGACCAATTCGGGGAACTTCTAACCCATCATTCCCATTATTATTTTTGAAGTAAATGCCTTCCTGGGCGCAAATGAAGTATTTCGTTAATTGATTGTCATCCAGCGAGGTTTGTGCTTTAGCCGCCTCGGTCCTCCAATGATGGGCATATTCCTGTAATGACTCGGAAGGTTTCTTTTGTATATTTACTAAGGCAAATCTGTCAGGTGTGATCTTAGTGTTGAACCTAAAGTGATTCTTGAAGTCTTCAACCATATTCTGCCATTCTCTCTAGTTTCGGGGTTCCTGCCTGTTGTACCGGGTGAGTGCTTCACCCGTCAGACTCCTAATGAATAATTTCATTCTTAATTTCTCATTTCTCCCAACACCTACATATTTGTCGCTATAGGACCTCTAATGAGCGTGGGGATCGCTCGTGTCATGACCTAAGCCCATGGCACATATTGTTCATTTTGGGCCTAAGCCGGCATGGATTTGTCTTTTTGGGCTATGCCACCTCGAGTACTAAAAACGCGTGTAGCATGTGAACTTGTGTTATTCTTTATATAGCTCTTCAGTTTCCTCTCCCATTCCAATGTGGCATTTTCCTTAGTGACATGTGGACCCCTTCTTAGAAGCATGCTAGTCTAGAAGCCTGCCAGTTCTGCTTGACCTTTCCTCATCAGCCTACCATCCTTCAGGTTCATCACATTCACCCCACTTGGGAGTCAGCATCCTCCTTGAGGTTTGCCTCACCACCTTCTCAAGGATGTGGGATTCACCTAAACTCAGTTGGCTACTGCGGTTTGCCACACCCTCGTACTAAGGGATATTTGACTCTAATACCATATTAGCCACGACCCAAGCCCATGGCATGTGTTGTCTGCTTTAGGCCTCGGCTCATATGGATTTCTGTTTTTGGGCTACGCCACCTCAAAAGTGTGTGTGCCATGTGAACTTGTGTCATTCCTTAAATAGCTCTTCACCTTCCTCTGCCATTCCAAAGTAGGATTTGCCTAAGGTGACATGTTTACCCCTTCTTCAAAAACATGCCAGCCAAGAAGCCTGCCCCTCCTGCTTGACTCACCCTCATCAACCACCCTCTAGTAGGGCAATCATAGCTCATTCTGTTGAAGATATCAAACTCTGGGGGTTCATATCCTATGGCCATGTCGACATCTGGATGAATACACAAATCCTCATAATCCAGGCTCTCGCTCCCTCGAGCAACCTGTAAGTTCTTTATCTGGTTTCTCAGGATGCGCAATTGCTTAGACAGTGAACCATCCTCTTTGGTTCTCACGTCCTTCTCCATCTCGGTGCATTGATCTATCTTGCAAGGCACCCTAATCGAGATGGGTGTTGTGAAAGTTGGCTCTGTAGTATCATATACAAGTGGAACTTCCCGTTCATGAGTAGCGATGTGTGCCACATATATACACTATGGATGGGTATTAGCATGGGTGGCGGCGTCACGGGGGAGTTTATGATTGGGATTGGTGGTGGCTAGAGGAATTTGGGGAGCTTAGACATAATTAGGGATTTACAGTGTGTGTATAGGAGGGTTTGGTGGGTTGGCAAGGGTAACTGAGGGTATGATATGAGAAGTGGCGAGAAGTGTGTCGGAGGTGGTGGCATGGGTATTTCTGGGTTGTCTGGTAGATTGAGGAAAGCGGTAAGGGATAGAGTCTAGCGATGGAAACTGGCGCAGTTGTGGAAGGGACATCACGACCATGTTTGTCAGGTCTCTTACTTGTTGCACTTCTCGGATCAGCAGTTATATTTCTTGTTCCAAGCGGGTGACGTATTCGCCATTTTGTGTTTCGTCCCACTCTCTTGAACCCCCTGAAACATCAGTCACTATCAAAGCGTTCTCAGCTAGGTCATCGGTGGCTGCCATCTTCCCTTTAGATCTCAGACTATAGTGTGGCTCAGCCAGTTTAATGATCAGCACAAATCAACCTATGTTCGAGGGTAATAAATAAATAAAATCAAGCGAGAAAGAAAATGAAAGGTAAAAAAGGGTTAGTTTGAGAGATATAAATGGCTTATAATATCACATAAAGTGACGTACATGCACTTAGTTCACAGAATGGGCGATACATGTACTAATAGATATGGGGAGACCTCTCTTTGCCATAAGTAGGCCTACGCAAGTGATTTATAAAAAAATAATCCATATTGCTTGACACATTTCAGATTTTGAACCTGAATATTCATTGATAAAAGGACAATGATTCTTGATGGTTTCACAAAAGTGGCATGGAGAAAGTGTCTACAAGGCCTATTACTAGATAATAACAAAGAGGAACGACAAACCGCCATGTCATAGGGCACAACCCCGAAGGCTTTAACCAAATTACATGGTATGGGCCATAGAATCGACCTTAGGAAATTTAAAAATGCAAGATGGAAACTCAATTGCTTCTTGGTGAATCCTCTCCCAAACTCTCTTTCTCTGGATCTTCTTCGGGATGTTCCTCGAATTCTTCTTTGATGTCCATTTCCTAGTAATCGGGTTCTTCTTCTTCCTTCGGCTCCTCCTTGGACTCAATCTGCACATAATCCGGTATATCATCATCACTATTAGGCAGTGGCAACATGTAGTCGACTGACCCTGCTACCACTTGCTGGTACATGGTGGGGGTGGCGAGATAATGCGGCAGTATTTCATGATACACTTGTAGAGCCGCCTTTGAATCTTCCAAACCGGCAAATGCTTCATGACTGGGTCAGTCCAACTGATCCCCTTCTGATACTCAAGCGAAGTATTTCCGCGTACACCACACATTTGGTCCCATGTTAATTCCACTCTTCCTGAAGTCTCCTCACCCTAGGGATTGGGATTTGGCTATTGTAATCATTTTCAAACATGGTCGTTCGGGACCATAAAGGTACATCCTAGACCAGATCGAAGTACCTCAATACTCGTAGTGGTGCGTAAGGCCGAACTCCTTCCAATCCAATTTGCTCAATAAAGTACTTCTTAGGTCCTCTCACCAAGGCTTTTCCGCTCATCTAGGAAAGCTTATACTTAACACAATTTCTGGTAAGGTTAGTCAAGAATGCACGCCACTCCTCTTGCCATGGGGTGCTTCCCAATGCTGCATTTGTCTCTAATGTATCTGAATCATGTTGTAGGTGCCCACAAAATAGTCTATGATGGGTTCTGTTTGAAAAAAGGTGCTCAGTTGTCCATTATTTAGCACCAAGATACTACCTTTGAAACAATCACTACTCGTAGAACATGCCGATAGAGCCCAAAACTTTTCTTCCAGAAGCCGGGGAAAGCGTCACCCGCAAATTTCCTCGGAATGTGGCTAAGACCATAGGCAACACATTGACAGTGATTCGTCCCTTTCGTTGCGGAAAGACCAAGAGTTCTAGTAGTGCAAGGAAAATGTCAAGGGTTGGATGCTTTCCCGAGCCTCCTTGTCATTAAAAATGACACGCCCCGACCTCGAGGAGAGCGACCGGCGCTCAACCGAGATACCCCGGTCAAGTAAGCCTACTTGATGCCTTCTACCCAACCTTGCCCATGGACAATTTTAAAATCAATAACAAGATATAGACATGAGAAGAGTCAAGTGCTTCACATTCTTTTCCATTACTCAGAGGATATTCATTTACAATTTCAAAATATCACAAATTCATATTTATGAGAGAAAACATGTTTTCAAAAAATACCAACATTTCTAGTTCATTACCCAACATCGTACTCCATCCACAACATGTCTACGGAGCCTCTAAGTACAACAAAAGTGTACTATGGAAGCGCTAGCGACAAGGCCCTGACTGTACTTCAAAAGACAAAATACAACGTCAAGTGAGATAAGGCGCAAAACAGAGTAGGGTTCACCAAAACCTGCTGGATAGAGAGTAACTGCTAACGAGGATCAAGGCTGCCCCCTGACGAACCACCTACATCCATTGAAGATGCAGCGCCCCCGGCAAAAGGGACGTTAGTACATGTGGAATAGTACTAGTATGTAAAGCTAAATGTCCTCTTTAGAAATAGAATGCCAATATAAGAAAGGAGAAACCATGGAAGAAACAGGTAACAATCAATGATATCCAAATGCCAAGTTAAAACATAACAATATTCGAAATAGGAAAATATGATTATTTTTAGATGGGGGATCATTAGCACCGATATACCACCGTGCTTTAGTACGGAGTCCGATCACGCTTGATCGCTAGGCCATCTCTCCACGAACAATGTGGATTAACATGTGATGCGAGAAAAAAGGTGTTACCAAGAGTAGGAACCACCATGCGCGCGACATGGCATCCGAGCTCTACCCGATCGGCTCGCCACCTTCCCATATATGCCGTGTGGGTCGACTTCATCATTTCCAATTCACAGTTATCATCAATATCATCCCAATTAATGGGAATTATCTCATCACATCATAATTCAATCTCATCCCAAATAAGGAAAATAATCACAATCCACTCGTACACCGGCACGTGTAGTTTCGGTGTGGGCCATTTCGACCCACCCTTCCTCGGTTCGCTAATGATACTCCCAAAAAAATTTTTGTTTTGCATACAAGGGAAACCAAAGAACAAATACATTAACCTTATAACCTTTTACACCATATATATAGCTTTATCAGTACTTTCAACAATTCAGAACATCATTATTTCCTTTTCTCTCTTGGCCAAACGTATGATTCTTCATTTATGACACGTTGGCCGTATTTCATATTTCACACTTTCATTTCTTTACTTTCAAAGACCATCATCATAGACATCAACATATAGAATATTCCGGAAATCATAGTTGTAGGCTCACTAGTAATGAAGGCTTTAAACACAATAGATTCCTTTCCAAAGAATAGGGCAAAATGACTAGCAATTGAAGCACGAGTTAATATCATAAACGAGTGACACACCACTTATTCTTGAAATACGTTTTTCCAAAAGGACAATACACAATTTCAACTCATGAATATGTAAAATCTCATATCACATTTGGAAATATTTATAAAGGAGAGCATGGTGCTTTACGATTGAAACACGAACACAAATCAAAAGCACTAGTTACAACAACCATGGCTAGGTTTTACATCTCACTCTCACTTCTTTCACTTCCAAAGATCATCATAGGTTACCAACAATTAAGGGAATTTGGAATCAACACCTCAAATATGTATATGAGCAATATGAGTCTTAAGCACATTGGTTTTTCTTTCCAAGTTAAGCATAATAGAGTTTCATTTGAAACACTAATTGAAGTCATAACATTTCAATAAATAAACCATACTTGAACACATTTCGGGAAAGGTCATAATAGGATAGGAACAATTGGAAGCCGTTTTGAGTATATGCATCTTTCAACACAACACTTACTTAGGATAATGGATTTTATTAGGAACAACTCGGAACATGGGAATTAAAAACCCAGGCCAATCATACTTGAAACTTACGGGAACATCATAGAATTCGATTCTAAGAGAGAAGTTTAGCCAACATACCTTGCTTGAGCTTTCCTTAAGTGACTACAACGTCCTAACACTTCTAGCAATACCAATCTATAGGAAGATAGCGAAAATTGAATAACAATTAGAAGGATTCTCATGGTACAAATAAGGAATTTTGTCAATCACCTACTATGCAAAATCAAATACAAGGCTCTACAATGGTAAACCCTTCCTCCCTCAACCAATTTCAACAAGAAACCATCCAAAATAGTTCAACAACCCCACATACTACCACCTATTTCCACATGCATGACCTATCTCTAACCCCACAACATAATTAAACACATAACCTTTTGCATGAAAGCTTAGGAGAAGAACTTACCCGGATAGATGGTGGTCTAGTAAGTGGCTACCATGATTCTTGAAGATTGGGAAAAGAATGGATGATTATAATGGCAAGGTATTCTCCTTCTTTCTCTCAAATACTCACACTTCTCTCTAAAATCGTCAGACGTATGCTCCAAAATGAGCCCTAAAGGCTTTTAATCAAAATGGGGTCGGGTTAAAATATAGAAATAGACCCTCCAAAATCAACTTCGCGGTCGCAGAATGGACCCTAGAACAGATATGTGATCCGCATAGTGGACCACGAAATCGACTTAAAAAAATTGGCTGCTCTGAACAAGTTTGTGGCCAGGTTTGCGGGCCGCAGACCAATTATGCGGCCGCAGAGTGGACCTCAGAATCCCCCTCCGAAATTCTTCATGCTAACTTTGCAATGGAAGTGCATACCGTGAAATGATTATGCGGTCACATAATGGACCGCACAATGATCTTCAAAATTTAATAAGTTTTCTGCTCAACTCTATGATGGGTATGCGACACGCAAAATGGATCTGCTGTCGCCAAACTGACTGCATAATTTCCTTCTTCTGCCAAAACTTTCTACCAACTCCTCAATGCATTCTTCAACCCAAAAACTATGTGCCACCGCGAGCTACTACTACTTTCAAACACATTAGTCTATGGGAAATTTTACGGGGCTTTGCAAAAAAACTCTTCCCAATACCTCTTGTATCCCTCTAGCTGCCTGAACCTTTGAATAACCGGTCCAAATTTATCCTTCCATCTTCCACAGTCCTCAAGTTTTGACCACCTTTTACCCCTAAATCTTGTAGGAATCTGTGACCTTACATGATAACTAGCAGTACTGGCATCCTTCCGATGAATGGAAACTCTATAAAGCTGGTGATTTCCGCGAGGGTAGGTGCCCTCTCGCAGTCAACAAACTTAAAGGTTGTCTTGGTGGTGTCCCAAAATTCTACAAGAAACTTTTTAAGTACCCGATTTTCCCAGACATTCATCAGTGTTGTCAATGCTCCCAAGTGTGTTCTAATCTCGTCTCTATGTGCGCGCCTGATATTTTTCCACCATTGCTTCAATTTTTGAGGGGCCTCCGACCAGGCCAATTTCGGGGAGGTTGAGATTGATTTCCATCTCGATTGATGAAGAGTAAAATAAGCCAAGTAAACTTTTATTGCTCAGTATCCTTTGTGTCTTAAATTTGGATTAATTTGTTATTTTCACATAAATACGTGTCGTTAGATGCAGAACTTATTGACACAGGGGTGGTTTTCCTATTTGTGGGGTCAATGCCAAGGACTGACCCACCTACGTATATGCAACATGATCTTTATTTTCTAAGAGTAAAGTGCTTCCTAAACTTCTGAGAGTGGGACTAAATAACTGTGAAGCAACATATCAATTGGCCTCACATGTCGTTCTCAGAAACTAAAGAATTTTGAAACAAAGTTCCGAGGGGTGAAAAGAAAACCTCGTGTGACATGTGTGTGGTTGTGTACGTCGAAGACTCGATAGAAAAATTTGATAACAGTGTTTGGAAAGCAGTAAAAAGTAGTTGTGATAAAACATGTGATAATGTTGGAGATAAAGCAATAAACACATAGTAGCAGAAGATAACCATGTAATGAAGATTTAAACAAGTAACTACACAATTTAAACAAATATCCCCAAGTGTTAGAGTTCAGGCTAAGTCCGCTAAGGTTAGAGTCTAGAAAAGTCCCCAGTAGAGTCGCCATGCTGTTGCATCCTATTTTAACAAATGATTGTTGACGGCCAATTTTGACCCTCCTTTTTAAAATTGATTTACATATACTTAACTATTTACAATGAATGTTTTAAAAGTATTTTCTATCAACAATTACCTATTTTTTATAAATTAATTAAATATTAGTTTTGAAATTAATAACCTAGCATTAATTTTATGTAATTACAAATATACTTATTATTTTAATACTATTAAAGTAATTTTTAAATACACCATTGAGGTTTTATAATTAATTTAACGAATTACTTCTCAAATTTTGATGAATTAGATTACTATGTTGATAATTAAAAACAACTTATTATTTTAATACTATTTAAATACACCATAGAGGTTTTATAATTAATATAAAAAATTACTTCTCAAATTTTGATTAATTAGATTACTATGTTAATAATTCAAAACTAGTGTATAATTTAGGAAATAAAGTATTTTATAAATAATTAATTACGATAATAATATATTTGACATTTATAATTTACTATATTTTATTGAAAATAATTAAGTTTATTTAAGTTAAATATAAAAGGGTTAAAGACTGAAATGGCTACAATTGCAAATACCTAATTAAATATAAAGCGGATATTCATTAAATCAATTTCAGCCCAAAATACAGGCCCAAATTGCCTAACCTGGTCCGAAATTATCTCCCTCCTATTCACCTTGGTGATCCATGACAACTCTTGAGGACTAATGGCATCGTGCCACGTCACCCGTCCCACCTACTCACAGACAAGCACAATTGATATGGGCCGTCGATCCAAATCACCGACGGTCCATGTTTATTCATAGTTTCCCTTTTATTTTAAATCCTACGCCAGGTATTATCTCAACTATTAGATCACATTGATCCAACGATCCCTATTTTTTTCATAATAACCTTTTCTTTATGTTACATCGAATATGGAGGAAAGGAGTTATTTGAAATGAATAGGGGTGTGAAGATCTGATTATCGTTTCAGGTGCAACATGACTTGAGTTCGTAAAGTATTGTTAAACTTCCAGCTGATGCCAATAGGGAAGGAGCAGACTTATACAACTGGTGGGCGAGCATGAGCTCCGGAGAAGTTGCTGATTACGGAGTAGTTGTACCCTGTGCAGCGTCGTTAGAAGATGTCGGTAAGGAATCCCACAGTTGGGTTATCTCCTGTGAGCAGGTTAGCGGTGGCGTGATGTTGATGAAGCTTCTGCGAGGAACATTACTTGCTACCTATTAAGAGGTCGAGTGCGTGACTATGACTTGTGGTCCAGGATGTTCATGAAAAGCTTAACAAAGACTTCGAGAAGTCTGTCGGGTTAATGGTGCGAGATCATGGTAATTGAGAATGTAGGAATTGTCATGGGCTCTACATTATGTGACGGTGGCTTAGAGCTAAGTGGGGGGAGAGCCCCACCGTTTACAATTGGTTCACGTGGTTGTCTGCTTGTGCGGTTTCTGGTTATCGGTACGTTGGCGGTGTATTTATGACTAAGAAAAGGGAAATATTAGGGGTAATTCAGCAAAGAACTAGATGGGCGTGTGTTGTATTCAGCGTTATTGATGCATGTTTAGGTTTTAGGGAAGACTCGGAGCTTATGTTTTGTGGACGTGATGTACATGGAAAAGAGCGCAGTCGGTTGCTTCTTCGAGAGGTTGTCATGTGCTAGTGGAGCGTTGGAGTTGGTTATCTTCGAGACTAGGTCAGAGTGACTGACTCTCGATAGCAGTCCTAGTGGATTCAAGAATTAAAGTGTAGTGCCTAAAGATTTGTGGTCCGATGTGTGGTTAAGGATCGAGTCTTCACAGTGGGTTGCGAACGAAACTTGAAATATTCTATGTTACCATCGGGTATACGGTGCAGTATTGGAGAAAAGAAAGAGATAGCTTCGGATTTGCAGAAGGTCTTGCAAAATGGGTGTACCAGTCTGAGATAATATTGAGCACATAAGGAGGGTATGAGATGGTTCATGAGTATCGAGACGATGTGGTCTCGCGATTCGGGTCAATCGAGGTGAATGCGAATTGAGTTCACTATGTTGTGAATGGAGCTATTATATTTCTAACTCAGGTCAAGAGTAAATTGAAAAAAGTTGGGTTGGTTAGTAATGGTCGAATCGGTGTGATGATGGCAATGATCAGGTCCTGCGGCGTGTGAAGTTTTACATGCGGTATGTGGTTGTGCGTGCAGGTTCGATAGCCACCATGACTTGATTGATTTGGGAGATATTTGATTTGAATGGCCTTGTTGTGTGAATGACTTTCGGAAAAGTCATGATGGTTTGAACCACAACTTGAGGTTTGTATTTTCTGTGGTTATGGGAATTCAGTTGCACGTTGACATGGTTATTCTGAAATGAGTTGAGTGAAAAGGGTTCTAGCAATGAAGTATTTATTCTACTAATGGTTCAGGGGTTATGAGAAATCCTTTTAATCTCGCGTAACGGTATCATGTGTGGATCGGGTTGCATGCCACAACAGTGTTATGTTGAGTACGGTCCCCTATACCTCTTCCTGCGTATTTGTTTCTCATCCTTTGAGAAGGGTTCGTAACATCTGTTTGACCGTTTATTCGTTACGTGGGCTGGATAACTTTTTTTTTTCCAGAGTTTGTTCCTCTTTATGTGTCATGTTCAAAGTGTAGCTTGTCGGCGCATTGATGGCGCCATATGAGAGCTGAGTCGGTATTTGAGGCGGCTTATTGCGTGAGCAGCTTGCACCGAGTGAGACGAGATTATTGGAGCTGAAATCTGTGCAATCAGATTTATATAAGGCACATTAAAAGGAAACATCAATATTCAGTTCAGAATGAGGTAATGGCTCTCGACAAGATGAGAGACTCCATGAATCATTGATTCGGTAGGTGGCTACGAGTTTCTACACGTTTCTTTTGTCGTGGCAGTATTGCGAGATTTGGAATAGAATTTATATGCGTCATGAGATGTGTTCCGGGCACCAGATTCCTGAAATTTCAGCTATTGTGGTCGGAGGATGCTATTATGGGAAATCGATTTATATGATGAGCTTGTGAATTTGCACTCCACCACTGTGTTTATCCCTGTTGGGATATTTTGATGGTCTTAGCCGTGTCTATCATTTTTGTTTTGTACATTGTTGAGGGCTATGAGTCCAAAAGTGACTTTCTGTTACTCACTACAGTGGGTTTGATGTAATCTCGGGATAATTGATTAAAGCCTTATGAATTATATGCCCTACCGGTATGGGAGTTTATTATGTGTCGTGATTTCGATTAAAGGAAATTACTTTTAAAGGAGAAATGGATAGATTTCGGTTGGCACGATGTGCATATTACTTGTGATTCAGAGTTGAGGACGAGATCCTCACATTTTTAATATGATATGAAAAGCTTAACTGGGCTATGAGCCGCGGTGGAAGTTATATAAGGACGAGATCCTTGTGATGAAAATTTATGTGTTTAAAATTCTCCCTCTGTTAAATTAAATTTGTACTGCAGTACTGATAAGGAGCCATGCCTGTTAGGCTTATTTGATAATTCTTCTATGTGTTTTTGTGCGTATTTTGCCATATTCGTGTTGTAATTATTGAGTTTTAGCCTACAAGGGAGTGTTCAGGTGGCGTTAAATGTGACTCGTTAATTCGAGTAAATAATTATGAGGTCTTCATGCCTTGTGAATTGCAGTCAGAGTTGTGAAAGTTTGAAACGAGGTTTTGGTTAATATGAGGTTAATTGACAATGCTCGAATTAATTATGAACAACTATTATAACCAGAGACGTGGTTATGGGCATACATATGATGGGCGCGTAAGCACGAGTTGCTACAGCCGAATGAGACTAACACGCTGCGTTAAAATAATTGGGCTGTGAGAAATTTAGCTTTGAAGTTTATAAATGTGGATAAAAGAAATAATCTTCAATTGAGATGGTGTTGTCGGACCCATGTAAAATTTAAGATGACGTCGAATCACCCGCGAGTGCGTGTAATAATACACTTCTTAGAAATTTAATTTCGTCGAAATAGTCCTTAGCACGTTCGAGGACGAACATTTGTTTAAGAGGGGGAGAATGTGACGACCCGGCCAGTCATCTCGTGGGTTACCACTCCGTCTTCCCCATTTTCTGTCTCATCATATTTCGTTATCCGTGTTTTAGGTAATCAAGTTGAGTAGTCTGCGTTTGGGGTGAGTTTTGGGTGGTTAAACGGATTAAACCATCGTTGGAAAAGCAAAATTTGCAGAAAAACCAGGTGAGAATGCGGACTGCATAACTCAAATGCAGATCGCATATCTCACAGTGGAGTCGCAAAAACAAGCAGAAACCTGGGCAAGATTCGCGACCAAAATGTGGCCAAAATGCGAGCCGCAAACCTGAAATGCGAACCGCATATTTGACAGTGGAGATCGCATACTGAGATAGAAATTTGGACAAAAATCTACGTCAGGAATGCGACGAGAATGCGATCGCAAAACATGAAATGCGAACCGCAAACCTCGCTTTGAGTTGATTTTGCGGTGAAGTTAGAATTTTGGCTATTTCCGGTCGATACGTGAGATTTTGATCCGAGGGTCGAAATGGAATTCCGAGAGTTGCTATAGCTTCGTATGGTGATTTCGGACATAGGCGTATGTCCGAATTTGAAATTGGAAGTCCGTAGGACAATTCAACGCATTTTGGCGAATGTTGGAAAATAGAAGATTTTTGGAAAGTTTGACCGAGGAGTTGACTTTTTGATATCGGAGTCAGAATTCAGTTCTGAAATCTTCATAGGTCCGTTATGTCATATATGACTTGTGTGCAAAATTTGAGGTCAATCGGACTAGATTTGATATGTTTCGGCATCGAATGTAGAAGTTGGAATTTATTAGTTTCATTAGGCTTCAATTGGGGTATGATTCATGTATTTAGCGTTGTTTGATGCAATTTGAGGCCGCGAATAAGTCCATATGATGTTTTAAGATTTTTTGATATATTTGGTTGAAGTCCCGAGGGCCTCGAATGGATTTTGGATGGTTGATGGAGTTTAACTTGGGCATTTCAAGAATGTGTCAATGTCGTCTCTTCTAGAATAAGTGGTATCATATTATGCAAATGGACTCCAAATTCAGTTTTAATTGAAGCGTTAGATCCGTATCGAAATTTCGGAGTCATAGCAAAAAGAATCGTCCAATTCGGACATCGTATGAGAAAGTTATGCTTATTTTTGTGTCAAGGAAAACAAAATCTGCATAAACGTTAGAAATGCTACAAGAATGCTAGAGCATTGTTGACTTTGCTACGCGAAAATGCTATAGCAAAGTGCAACAGATTTCTGGGCCGAAACAATGTCAGAAATGCGACCAGTTTGCTAGAGCAAAGTTGATATTGCTACACGAAATGCTACAGCATTTTCAACACCTGAAAGTTTTATTGTTCCGATTTTTGACCTCTTTGTGAATAGAAATAAGTGCCCATTTGCCATGCAAAAACCATTTTCGTTACCCACGAAGAGAAACACCTCCAAACACCATAGAATCACCATAAATCAACCTCAAAACTATATCCAAAGGAGATTTTCATGGACAAATTCTTAAAGGAAGAGTTTTGGTCATCTTAAACATACTTGGGGCCATAGAACTCGGATTGAAGCGAATCTTGAAGCAAATATTGGGGGATTTTCAAGAGGAATCTCGGGGTAAGTGTTCGTAACAAAATTTTTGAGGAATTACCTCCGTTTATCACTGTTTTTAGCAATTAATTGGTGATTTAAGTTGGGAAAATTGTGGAAAATCCTTAAGTTTAGAATTGAGGGTTGGAGGTCGATCCGATGTCGGAATTCGACAAATTTTGTATGGTTGAACTCGTGAGGAGATAAGGAACTCGTTGAGGTGAAAATTACTGAATTTCGAGAAGTGGGCCCGGGGCTCGGGTTTTGTTAATTCCGGGATTTCTTAGTAATTTCGATTGTTTTCGCTTGGGCTTTGTTCCCTCAACGTATTGTGACGTATTTGTTCTGAATTTGGATAGATTCGACGCACGTGAAGGAAAATTTGAAGGGCAAAGGCGTCGCGGGCTAAGGATTTAGCCGATTTGAGGTGAGTAATATTTGTAAATGATGTCCTGAGGGTTTGAAACCCCGGATTTGCACCTCATAGTGCTATGTTGAGGTGAGGTACATGCTCGAAAGTGAGCATGGGGTTGTTTACTTCTGGGGATTGGGACTTGGTCCATCCCGATTGATGATTTCTACTACATATTTGATTGAAATCTAATTGATGTCATCGTGATTTGGGCTACTTGCCATATTTGGGCTTTGCGCCGGTTATGTGAGCCCTTCAGGGGTAGTTGTCATTGTTTACTAAATCATATTTAGGCTTCGCGCTGGTTATATGAACCCTTCAGGGGTAGTTGTCATTGTTTACTAAATCCTATTTGGGCATCTCGCCGATTATGTGAACCCTTCAGGGGCATTTGTTACTGAATTAATTCATTTCATAAACTCAATTTTGAACTCAAATGATGTTTTCAAATGATTTTTATGGATTGGGTGGCACGCCGTCACGGAATATAAATTGGATCGGGTGGCACGCCGCCACGAGATGTAATGTGCATGGATCGGGTGACACGCCGTCACAAGATATTGCGCTACTGAACCCCCCACAGTAAGCGCTGGGTACCCAGGGAACGGGTGGCACGCCGCCACGATAGTCATGACTTACATTGTATTGCATTGCATTGCATTGCATTTTTGGTTGTGTTGGTATTGTTTCCATTTACTTCGTGTTATCTATTTGAGATGTTACATGATTTTACTGTTCCGTCGTGGATTGCTCTAAGTCTTATGTGTTTTCTTACCTTCAGTCATTATTTATATGTATTACTCACTGAGTTGGAAGTGCTCACATTACTCCCTGCACCATGTGTGCAGATTCAGGCGTTATCGGTTCCGCTCCGAGGTATTGACTACTATTGTCAGAGCGGTGATTCAGAGACTACGAGGTAGCTATTGGCGTCCGCAGCCCGTATCTCTTCTACCTTGTTATTTCCACTATTTTCAAACAATCATGCCAAAGATATTGTAGTAGTTATTTTATTATTAGGATTTCATTAGTGGCTCATGACTTTGTGACACCCCGGTTCGGGCTGTAGTCGGGATGGTTCACTATATTTTCCGCTAATTCCTGTTGTTAAACTATACTTATATTATTTTGTGTTGTTAACTGTTTAAATCGAGGGTTAGTTGGATTGGCTGGCCTTGTCTTCATGAGAGGCGCCATCACGACCGGGTTGGGATTTTGGATCGTGACAGGCGTGGAGTTTAACTGTAGGTTGGGCTGCTCTCCCTGGCACAAGCATTTCCTTGGCCGTTGAGACCCTTGAAAACTTTGAAGTGTCAGGGGATTCAAAGAGGGCTTTGACCTTGAGTGGAACACTCTCCTTAGCCCTTAATTCATTGACATTTGTTATTCTCTTTGGGTTGGTGTTTAATGACAACTTAAGGTTTTCAATGTGGATCACTTACTATACATAACTACCACATTAGTGTGACTTTCCTAGTTTTTAGATACTATTAGTCACTTTTATTTTTAGTTTTCTGCTTGCAAGTTTTATGCATGAACATGTATAGAGTGTTATCTAATGACCTTCTCTTTTCCTTTTTTGAACATGTACAATTGTTTGGGCCTGCTGAGTTTTTAAGGAACTCAGGCTAACTCCAACATTGCTATGTCTTGGAAGTCCTAAGTCCACTGTTGCCCGTCCATGTTATTGCTGGGCCTGCCTCTTTGAGGCCCAAAAACCAGAGTCCTTCTTTTCCCTATACTCCTTTATTACTGCTTTCGCTATTCTGTAGCTTCACTATGTCATTGCCTTTTATTGTGTTCATGTTGTTTTATCTCTTATGTATACAACAATTATATATTGTGCTGAGTGCTTTACTTTATATCTTAAGTCATACATAACTTAGGCAAACCTTAAAGAACCTAGGATTAAAAGAAGCATTAGTTAGTCACTAATCCCACATTCACTAATTATAAGTTGTTTATATCATTAATCCACTACGCTTTGCTAATTTTTCTTAAAGATTTTGAAGTCTAAAGACTTAACAAGAGACGACAGCTCCTCTTTCAAAAAAAGGGAAAACCAGAATTGAAACGCAAGTTTGACCTTCTAAAGGGAAATCAACTCATTTCGAAAATAAGGTACTGCCGCCCCAAGCAAATATTTTCAAATGGTTCCTTCAAATATTTAAAAGCCAAGGTATATCTTGGGTTTACTTTCGTAATATCTTCATCTTGTTAGAGTAATATGAACTTCCATGCTTTAGAAAACAAAGTGTTTTAACTTATCTTCTCTTTTACACATTTTCATACAAACGTCATACATTTTCAAAAGCTCTTTTCAAGCATATATACACTAACATCATTTTTCTAAGAATCTTCTTTAAATCCATCATCTTTAAACTATGCTCTTCCTTTATAGGTATTATGCCCCAACCTATGGTACGTCACTCTTTTAAGCACTAGTTAAAGCATAATACAAACAATTTGTCCTAAATCTAGTCTAAATCCGATGGAGCTACCTCAGGTAGATTTTAAGAGGTGCCTAACACCTTCCCCTTAGAAGAACAAGAAACCTTACCCATAATCTCACCGGTTAGCAAACTAATGAAGAATACGACCTTTTGTTCTAATATACCTTTAAATATTAGGTGGCGACTCTCTTTCATCAACAACAGAGAAACCACAAGTCGAATCTTGTTTTGACCAATGCAAAATAGGTTGCAACAAAATGGTGACTCTACTGGGGATTCACACTTAGGTCCTGAACTTAGCAGACTTAGACTGAACTTGGCACTTAGATTTGTTTGTACATTGCTTTAACCGTGTTTGAATTTTTCATTACATGCTTACCTGCTTTATTTTCTCTCCATGTTTGATTATTATCATGCTTTTTTCTGTTATACCCTTATCTGTTACCGCTTTACATATACTGTCGTCACACTTCTTCCTATCGAGTCTCGCCCGTACACTATCACAAACAATGGCACGCGAAGGTTATCTTTTACACCCCTCCAAACCTTCTTTTCAAAACTCTTTAGCTTCAGAGAATGGCTTTGTCAGGTCAACTGACATAACTTCTCACAGTCTTCAGTCCAATTCAAAAAAAGTAAACATTCTACTCTAGCAAAATAGGTCATATTGCATAAACCTTAAGTGAATCGGTCCTTAGCACCGACACACAATTAGGAAAGCCACCCTAATGTAAACGGGTCATGCACCCAACGGCATGACTTCTACATAAAGATGAACAAACCTGACAAGACACCTAAAGATCCAAAGCAAACACCTATCAAAACCTTTCTTCACCCACTTCAAGAATGGAAATCAACAAAAACATCCCCGAGATCAATATGGTGATGGGAGTGCCACACAAATTGAAGAAGTGGTGGAAGAACATCCGTCGAGAGCACGAAGATTAGATTTGGACACACCTGGGGGCACTGACCGCTTTGTTAAACATCCAAGCAGACAGGGTGCTCACTCACCTGCTGGTAGAGTTCTGGGATCCGGCTAAGGTGGTGTTCAAGTTTGCTGATTGTGAGAAGTTACTAGTTTCATGGAGCTGCCGCTTACAGGGAGGAGACTAATACTAACAGTTACTATGCTCGGTTACAGGTTCCCGTATGCTTTGTGTCTGGCTAACAGGCGAGGTTTGAGAAATGGGTGAGCCTAGATCAGCTGTTTGATAGGTTTGGACATCGTGAACACTACGAGTGCTACTCGAGGGAATTTCAGTGTGATCAAGCAACATGGAAGAGTCTCAGGCCGATCACTTTCTCATTGGCACTTCTAGGATTGTTTGTCTTCCTGCGGAGAAAGAGGTCGGATCAACATCAACTTATTATCCGTGGTTCTAGCGACCTTCCGTGGTAACCTCCTAGCTTCTTTGGTACGGATGGCATAGCTAAGATTCTAAGGGCTTTGTATGCATGTGCACAGGGGTATGATTTCTTTAAAGGTTGTAACTTGCTACTTCAGATCTGGGCCACAAAATATTATTTCCAGCGAGAGGCCACCATTGACTACTTTGTGGGCGTCGACAACATGATCTGTAGCCACAACGAGAGGATGAGACTTTGGGTCTCCCCACATGGTCAAGAAGAGTGGAGAGAAATAATGACAAATCTAAGTGGAGAATGGGTCAATTGGAAGTTGTCATGGTTAGGCGGGAGGGAAATCTTTAGGACTCCTCAGAAATACTTCATTGAGCTGATAGGAATTGAGGCCATCCAACCATACTCACCCTTGCGGATTCTCAGACAGTTCGAGATGATCAAGGATATGCCTCTATGGACAAGGACAACGCTATATGAGGACGAGTACAACAGACAGATTCCAATCCCAAGGATAAGAAGGCTCCAAGAAGAGTGGAACAAACTGGTCACAATGCAAATGGGTCAAAACTCATGGTACACTCGAGAGTATTATGTTTGGATCAACAAGGAAGATGAGCTAGCCCGACCAAGCAGAGAGGGTATAGCCTGAATGGAAGACATAGTGGCTGCTTTGCAAATATACCATGAAATTCTACCACATTACCTTGTGACTACCTCGATGCACTGTCAAGTGGTCTCAGGGTCCATCAATCACATGCTGCTACCTGCTGAAGACAATGACCGAGTAGTGGAGGGCATCCAAGTAGAATTTGAGACGGAGACAGAGGGAGATATGGGAGAAGGGTCTGAGTTCAACAATAACGAAGAGGAGTTTGAAGAAGATCCGGAGGAAGAGCCAGAAGAAGAAGAGATGATGGGGAATGATTTCGGGGATGGTTACTAGATGTTGGTTGATTCCCCCTTCTTTCCCACTTTGTTTCCTTATCCCCAATTTTCTTATTTTCCCTAAGGGCGAGTTGTTTAAGCCCATACAGATCTATAAATATCAGAAACATTGATGTAACTTTTGTTCTCACTTATCTCAATCCAAACATTATCAATGAAAACAAAACTTGCTTCAAATCTAAATGTGTCAAGTCTAGTTGTTTGTCAAACATTCGCAATCTAGGCCTACCTCTGCCAATGAGAGGTCCCACGAATTCTAGGGAAACACGCTAGCCTGAATACGTGACTTAACTGCTCTGTGTGATCTCCTGCTTGTATAAATGAGGAAACTGACTTCTGCTTCTTTTTCTTTTTCTTTATTTTTAGTTTCTTACTTTATTATTACTCCCCAAGAGAAAGTTGGTTTATGTTGACCCGAAACTGGCGGAACCACCGTACAATGTAAGATCAAAGGGGAAGATGTCAACTACAGAAAAACTGACCGAGCATGCTCTAGTCAGAGCCGATAGCCCGGGGCAATTGGGAGAGAAAGACGATACAAGCAAAGATGAACACGTGGCCAGGATGGCCCAGGAGGTGGAGTCTTCAAGGGAGGAAGTACGGTATATCAGGGAACTAGCACATCTGGCAGTGACAATGCTCCCTCAACCATCTCGCTTTCCTTCTTTGAATTTAATCCCTGGCCACTTTCCTTCCACATCATTGCAAGCCAACAACACCCCGAATTCAGTCCCCAACACTCAAGTCATACCTCCAGTATCCCTCGAAAACCCACCAAACCCTCCTATCCACAATCCCTACGTACCACAGTACGTTCAAATGCCACAAAGCCCGCTTATTACCACTAACACAAGTCACACCCCTCCTCGTGATGGAGTAACTTTTACCACTCACCCAAATCAGCACATACCCGTGGCACATACCGCCACCCATGAGCGATATGTTCCTGCTGTATATGCCATTTTTGAACCTACCTTTACAGCGACTTTCACGGTCAGGGTGCCTTATGAGATTGACCAATACGCTAAGATGGAAAGGGAAGCTAGGTGTAAGGAAGAAGAGCCAGTGTCCGAGCAGCTACAAATCTTGAGAAAATAAATGAAGAACCTCCAAGTTGCTCTGGGAAGTAAAAGTTTGGACAACGAGGATCCGTGTATCCATCCAGATGTGGATATGCCAGTAGGGTATAAGCCTCCAAAATTGATATCTTCGACGGGACGGGTGATCCCCACGCACATTTTAGGGCATATTGTGACAAGTTAGTTGGAGTGGGAAGGAATGAGAAGCTGGGAATGAAGTTGTTCATATGGAGCCTGACGTGAGAAGCACTTACCTGGTATGCCCGACAAGATCCGCGAATCTGGAGAACATGACAAGATATGGCAGAAGATTTCATGAATCACTTTCGATTCAACATAGAGATCACTCCAAATAGGTTTGCAATGGTAAACCTGCAGAAAAAGCCATCCGAGTCATTCCAAGAATATGCACGTCGGTGGAGGTCAGAAGCCGCCAGGGCACAACCTCCGTTGGACGACAGTGAATTAACCAAGTATTTCATTAGGGCCCAGGAAGGGATATACTTTGAAAAAATGATGGGAATGATGAGACAAAAATTTGCTGAACTGCTCAAGATGAGAGATTTATAAGAAAAAGGTATAAAATCTGGAAAAGTAAAATCCATGACTGCACTGCAAGCGGCCAACAAGGCAATCCAATCGAGGTCAATCAGCAGCAGAAAGAAGAAAAAAGTAGAAGTCTGAGCAGTCGTTCCTTACTATCAACCCAACCCACATCATGGAAGCACTTCCTATTCCCCAAACAACCATTCACCATCACCCGCTTATGCTCCGGTCTACAACACCCAGTCATACTACCACCCCCGACTTCAATATAACCCTCATCGAGCCCACAAAAACCCGAATTTCTCAACGACCATATGCTCATGTACAAACCACTACTCACCAAAACCAACCCACTCATGCACCACGCCCTCGTCCCAATTTTGAAGAGAGGGATCCCGGAAACTATATTCCTATTGCTGAGCCTCTAGCCCAATTATTCGAGAGATTAAGGAGAACATGATTGATACATCCAGTAGAATGAAGGGTTCATGAGTACCCCTCTAAGTATTTTGATGCATCCAGATGGTGTGCATGGGTATTATACTGAAGATTGTTTTAAGCTGAAAAATGAAATTGAAACATTGATTAAGAGTGTAGCCATTCAGTGCACTCCGGCTCCGCCAATGTGAATCACAATCCGCTGCCAAATCACCGGAACCAGGGGTCAACATGACCACATTGGATGAAGAATATGATTTGAAAGGAACTATTGTCACAATAGGAAATGCAGAGGCCGCAAGGATCCCACCTCAAAGGACTCCAATGATCAAAGTGCAAGTAAGACCCACGGTGATGGTTCAAACTTATCAGCGACAACTCTGTCGTTACTATAGAGGACGAAGAGAGTTGGGAATACAAAACTATCCCATAGTCATACCGGAGAAAGGGGAAGGCCAAGATGACAAACTCTGCAGCAACCCACAATATGACTAGGTCAGGGAGATTTTATGCTCCGGAAGACGCAAATCGAGGGAATTTAGGAAGAGAGCAGATTCAAAGAAGGAGCATTACAGACCCAGAAGCCGCAAAATTCTAGAAGAGAATGTCGACCAAAGAGTATTCCGTGGAGGAGCAGTTGAAGAAAACTCCGGTGCAAATATCAATCGTGGACTTGCTGATGAGCTCTGACAGTAATAAGGATGCCTTGATAAAAGTACTAAGTGGGGTAAATGTGCCAAGAAACACCACCAACGAGGCACTGGCTGCAACAATTGGGAAAATGATCGAAGAAAATATGATCACTTTCAAATGAGATGAGCTTCTTGTCGAAGGCGTAAGTCACAACAAAGCTCTTTATATCACTGTCAAGTGTAGGGACAAGATGGTGTCCCGAGTACTGGTTGATGGAGGGTTAAGAGTCAATATCTGTTCGCTCTTTACTCGTCGGAAGTTGGGAATCCATTTGAGGGTAGTCAAGGAAAGCCATATGAGGGTAAGGGGTTTTGATGATTCGCAAAAGGATGTTACTGGAGAAATTTATTTGGCTTTGCAGATCGGACTGGTCGAGGGTTTTGATGGTTCGCAGAAGGATGTTATTGGAGAAATTTATTTGGCTTTGCAGATCGGACCGGTCGAACTTCTTATATTGTTCAAGTAATGGATATTTCCTCTTCATACAATTTACTGCTAGGAAGGACCTGGATACATATGGCAGGGGCCGTCCCATCAACTTTACACCAATGCATGAAATTTGAATGGGGATGTCAAGAGACCAAGGTCCATGGCGAATGGGGCCAATCATCTTATTTGGAGCACTCAGTCCCATTCATTGAAGGGTTAGATGAGGTTGCTTTCCATGCAGTGGAAATCATGCAGACCACCAAAATAGAAGAGACTGAACAAAACTTGGGAATTCAATCGCCGTATAAATCCAAGATGGCCATGAGGGAGATGATGAAATATGGATACAGACTAGGAACCAGGCTAGGAGCCAGATCATCCAATTGAGTCGAATGGGCAGAATGGAAGGGCCATCATAGGATATCAGCCTCCGATGGGGAAACAAATACCAGTAGCCCCGGAAAAAAGGCTTTTGTGCTAGAGCATGTTTTAGGTATGGGCCAGAGTACAACAACAGAAGATGATATCATCGATGGAATAGGAAGGCTGTTCGTGAATATGATTGAAGAATGCTGTGAAGGAACTAACATCAAGACACCGACCATTAGGAATGCCGAACTAGGAGAAGAGCTACAGAATTGGGCTGCTAGTCCATCTTTGGTTCGCCGGGAGTCTTGGAAGTGTGGAACTGTAAAAGTTTTCTTTTGAAAACCACATGGTCAATTGAGGTATGCACCGTGTCTGTACCTTTTTGTCATTTGCCTTTTTTGAACGCTTAGACATTCCTCTTTTTGACGAAATAAAAAGAATCATTTTCTTAAAATATTGAAACTTTATATATCGCTTCATTTATACTTAGTTTTTCTTTCAGTAATCAAAACGATAAAAACCCGCGTTCTAAGATTGTGACATATAACGAAAGTATGATGCCAGACAATTTACCATAAGAGATCGAACAGCCGGAGTGTCAGAAAAATCCCATCCTCGAAGAAATGAAAGTGGTCAATCTCGGAAGCAAAGAAGACATGAAAGAAACCAGAATCAGCATTCACCGAGAAACCAAACAGAGGGAAAAACTGGTTGAGCTTCTCCGACAATACATCGATATGTTCACATGATGACATGCCTGGATTAAGTACTAACATTATCTCGCATCGACTGCTTTCCGATCCCACCAGACCGCCAGCCAAGTGAAAACCTAGAAAGTTCAATCCCGATTTGAGTTTGAGGATAAAGGAGGAAGTAACCAAGAAGATAGAGGCGAATGTGGTATGGGTCACCAATTATCCCAGTTGGTTGGAAAATATCATTCCAGTACCTAAGAAAGACGGGAAGATTAGGATATCTATGAATTATCGATATCTGAACAAAGCTAGTCTAAAGGACGACTTCCCTTTACCAAATATCCATATCATCATCGACAACTGCACGAAGCATGAACTGAAGTTGTTCGTAGATTGTTTCGCTGGATACCACCAGATCTTGATAGACGAGGATGATGCAGAAAAGACAGGCTTCAGCACACCTTGGGGAGTTTATCGGAGGTATGCCATTCAGTCTCAAGAACGCCGGTGCCACTTACATGAGGGCCATGACTGCCCTTTTTCACAACATGATTCACTAGGAGATCGAAGTATATGTGGATGATGTCATCATCATGTTTCGAAAGAGTTCAGAACACTCGGACGATTTGAAGAAGTTTTTCGAGCGCCTGCAGAGGTACAACTTGAAATTTAACCTGGCAAAATGCACATTTGGGGTCCCTATTGGAAAATCGTTAGGCTTCATAGTAAGCAGAAAAGGGATAGAACTAGACCCATCAAAAATCAAAGCCATTCAGGAATTGCCACCGCCCAAGGGTAAGAAAGATGTGATGAGTTTCATGGATAAACTGAATTACATCAGTCGTTTCATAGCTCAGTCCATGGTAATCTGTGAACCCATTTTCAAGTTGCTGAAAAAGGATGCTGCCACAAAATGGATAGAAGAGTGTCATAAAGCCTTCGACAGAAATAAGGAGTATTTGTCAAATCCACCTGTGCTGGTTCTTCCCCAGTTCGAGAAGCCATTGTTACTATATCTGTCAATCATGGATAATGCCTTCAGATGTGTGTTGGGACAGCATGACGAAACTGGGAGAAAGGAGCAAGCCATCCCTTGTACCAATAATATGGCTGGATACGAAGCGTGCATCCTTGGAATTAGAATGGTAGTCGACATGAACATCAAAGAACTTCTGGTCATAGGGGATTCCGATCTATTGATACACCAAGTCCAAGGGGAGTGGTCTATCAAAATGTCAAAATCCTTCTGTACCTGCCCTGCGTAAAAGAGCTATGCAAGAAGTTCATGAAGATTGAGTTCAAGCACGTTCCCAGGATTCAGAACGAGTTCGCCAAGCACTTTCAACACTATCGTCCAAGATTCAGCATCTAGACAAGAACTACATCGACCTTATCGAAGTAGAATCAAGGATCAACATGCCTAGTGCTTCAATGTAGATGAAGAGCTAGATGGTAACCCGTGGTACCACGACATCAGGAGATTCCTTGCAATCGGAGAGTACCCGGAGAATGCTACTAATAGTCATAAGTGAGCCCTTAGGAGGTTGGCGAATCACTTTTTCCTTGACGGGGAAGTCCTGTACAGGAGGACCCCAGACTTGGGTTTGTTGAGATGTGTAGATGCCGCCGAGGCGGCCAGGTTATTGGAAGAAATACATGAGTGCAGACCCCACATGAACTGGTTCACATTAGCCAAGAAGATTTTAAGACCTGGATACTTTTGGATGACTATGGAAGTGATAGTATCCACTACGTACAAAAGTGTCAGTAGTGCCAGATTTAGGGGGATTTCATCCAGGTTCCGCCAAATGAGTTGAATGTGATGATTCACCCTGGCCATTCGCTGCTTGGGGCATAGATGTGATTGGACCTATAGAGCATGCTACATCAAATGGGCACTGCTTTATTTTGGTAGCCATCGACTACTTCACTAAATGGTTAGAAGCATCTACCTACGAGGCCGTCACAAAAAGGTAGTGGCGGATTTCGTCCGAACCAACATCATCTACCGTTTGGTATACCTGAGTCAATCATCACTGACAATGTCGCTAATGTCACAACCCAAGCCGGAGGGCCGCGACTGGCACCGGACCCTACCCTACGGGCGCCGGCGTACCCTTCATCTAACTTTCCTTATTATCTATAAGGCTTGTCATATGCATATAATCTCGAATAATAATTATAATGATACGTGACATTATACCATGATACGATCATACTTATATACATAATATAGCCAACAAGGCTGCAATGCAGAACCATAAAACAAATTACATACGTTTGCCGAGAAGGCAATTCGACTGTACATAAGTCAACCCATCACTTGTCTATGAGCCTCTACAAAAACGTACATAATGCAACCTACGTCGGAACAGGGCCCCGACATGCCCATAATGCCTACAACAAAATGCATACCAAGACTGTGGCAAGTCCGAAGGATGGATCTCGCCAATATCTGCTGAACTGAGTAGCCTACTGTGGTGGGGAAGCCTCGTCTATCTGTCTGCCTGGACCTGCAGCACGACATGCAGCGTCCACAAATAAAGGACGTCAGTACGGATAATGTACTGAGTATGTAAAACAGGAAACATAATGTAAGAACAATAATAAGCATCAGGATAAGAGACATATAACATGTACCATCTGAATGCCTCTGAGAGCGATTAACCATGTCATGCCTGACGTGCATATGCATATACATATATTTATATCCTTTTGAAAATCATCATATACATATATACGCCTCTGTGGGCCTCATCATCACTCATACATATGCCTCTGTGGGCCTCCTCATTATCATACCCAACTGATCAGTGGTTGCACAATAGGTGCCATACCCGGCCGACTATAGCGCGGCTCGGTAGAGTAAAATAGCTGTCGACTATAGCGCGGCTAAGTAGAGTAAAACATATACATATGTATAGTTGCACAATAGGTGCCATACCCGGCCGACTATAGCGCGGCTCGGTAGAGTAANCATTAGGAAATACATCAGGGAATTCATTAATAACAGGAACTGACTGAAGAATTGGAGGTTTCGCCTCCATATCTTGCACTCGCACCAGATGATAAATATATCCTTTCGCAATCATCTTCCGAGCCTTAAGGTAAGAAATAAACTTCCCTTTTGGCACTGCAACATTGCCCTTCCACTCAATAACAGGCTCGCCTGGAAAATTAAAATGAACAATCTTCGCCCGGCAATCTACATTAGCATAGCAAGAAGCCAGCCAATCCATACCCATGATAATATCAAAATCAACCATCTCCAATTCATGCAAATCAACTAACGTATGGCGGTCATAAATCATCACATCACAATCTCGATATACCCGTTTAAGTATCACAGGCTTACCCACGGGCGTAGATACCTCAAATGACTTACGTAATAATTCAGGCCCTTTATTACACTCGCTAGCAACAAACGGAGAAATATACGACAATGTAGAACCGGGATCTATCAAGGCATGCATATTAGCGGAAAAGACAGATAATATACCTATAACCACATCCGGAGATGACTCTAGGTCCTGACGGCCCGAAAATGCATATATACGGTTCCACTGACTTCCTGAACTGGACACTCCTCCTCTGCCTCTACCCCTGCCAGCCGATGTCTGCATACTCTCCCAGAAGGGCGCACTGAAAAAGAAGAACTCACTCCAAATGCCGTTGGCTGAGCCATACCACCACCTCCTCTGTTAGGAAAATCCCGCCTCATATGTCCAGGCTGTCCGCAAGAATAGCATACATCGGAACCTTGACGATATAGTCCAACGTGGGCCTTGCCGTACTGATCACAACGAGGTGTTAGGGGTCTCGTCTGACTAGTATCACTGTAATGTTGCAAGCCTGATGCCCGTGAACTCTGACCTGGACCCGAATAGGTAAATCGATCATATCGAGGTCTCTGAAAGTTTGGAGGGGCACTAGTTATAGATGGTGCCGAACTCCTCAGAAACTGGGGCCTGTCACTACTTCTGATGTCACCAGAATACCCTGCAAACCCCTATCCTGCTCCCTGTCTGCTCTTTGCTGCCGCTTAGGACCCTCTAATGTCTGGGCATAAGCCTGAATACGAGAAATATCCATGCCCTCTATCAAGGATGCAATCGTGCACTCATTCATTAGGTGTGGTGCCAATCCGTTCACAAACAAATGAACCCTATCCCCCATCTCGGCCACCATGTGAGGAGCGTACCTTGCCAAGGAATCAAACTGCATGTTGTAGTCCTGTACACTCATTTACCTTGTTTAAGGTTCAAGAATTTATCAGCTTTGGTTCGTCGTACCTCAACTGGCAGGTAATGACGAAGAAATGCCTCAGAGAATTCTTTCCACATATGTGGGGGAGCATTTAGACCCCTGGATCTCTCCCAACTATCGTACCAGAAAACTGCTAGATCCCGTAACCGATAAGAAGCCAACTCTACTGCCTCCGTATCACTAGCATGCATAACCCGCAGTGTACGGTGAACCTGATCAATAAAAGTCTGCGGGTCCTCCTTGGGGTCTGATCCGGTAAACACTGGAGGATCTAGATTGATGAAATCCTGAACTCTCGCACTGACCGGTTTATCAGTAGCACCAGTATTTTGCCTCTGAGCCTGAGCAGCTACCAAGCTGGTCAGCAATTGTACTGCACTCCGCATATCCTGGTCTGTAGTACCTGATGGAGGAACTGGAGATGCTGGATGCCTTCATATATTCTCTGGTGGAGAGGGACTAGATGAGGTCTGCGACGGCATCTCGCTCTGAGGCTCACTATGGCCTACTCTGGCAGGAGGCACGTGACTGGTACCCTCTCCCGTAGCTAAATCAAGGCGCCTACTAATCTCTTGCTTCCTAGTCGTTGGCATCGCTGAAAAGAACATGGGTAGTATTAGAAACGAATGCTTACGACTCAGCTCTGCGCACGATCTAGATTCAGGAAAAAGGTAACAATCCTAAATGTCATGCAGCCTCCTGATTATAAATGTGGCGCGCTACACATCCATAATCAAGACTCTACTAGACACGGCTCATAGACAACACCTAGGACAGACCTGCTCTGATACCAAGTTTGTCACGACCCAAGCCGGAGGGCCGCGACTGGCACCGGACCCTACCCTACGGGCGCCGGCGTACCCTTCATCTAACTTTCCTTATTATCTATAAGGCTTGTCATATGCATATAATCTCGAATAATAATGATAATGATACGTGACATTATACCATGATACGATCATACTTATATACATAATATAGCCCACAAGGCTGCAATGCAGAACCATAAAACAAATTACATACGTTTGCCGACAAGGCAATTCAACTGTACATAAGGCAACCCATCACTTGTCTATGCATAAATTGACACTTGTCTATGAGCCTCTACAAAAACGTACATAATGCAACCTATGCCGGAACAGGGCCCCGACATGCCCAAAACAGAATGCATACCAAGACTGTGGCAAGTCCGAAGGATGGATCTCGCCAATATCTGCTAAACTGGGTAGCCTACTGTGGTGGGGGAGCTTCGTCTATCTGCCCGCTTGGACCTGCAGCACGACATGCAGCGTCCACAAATAAAGGACGTCAGTACGGATAATGTACTGAGTATGTAAGACAGGAAACATAATGCAAGAACAATAATAAGCATCAGGGTAGGAGACATACAACCTGTACCATCTGAATGCCTCTGAGGGCGACTAACCATGTCATGCCTAACATGCATATGCATATACATATATTTATATCCTTTTGAAAATCATCATATACATATATACGCCTCTGTGGGCCTCATCACATCTCATACATATGCCTCTGTGGGCCTCCTCATTATCATACCCAACTGATCAGTGGTTGCACAATAGGTGCCATACCCGGCCGACTATAGCGCGGCTCGGTAGAGTAAAATAGCTGTCGACTATAGCGCGGCTAAGTAGAGTAAAACATATACATATGTATAGTTGCACAATAGGTGCCATACCCAGCCGACTATAGCGCGGCTCGATAGAGTAAAATAGATAATGCATGCTGGACTCATAAGAGTCATACTACCATGGTGAAATAATAACATATCAATCCTCCCATAAGAGGGGAAACAATATACGTACTGCTACCTTCTAAGAGTAGAGTATCTTTGGGGTTCGTTCATTGCATTGTGTACAGTCAGAGTCGTGCAAAAGAAGGAAAAGGATAGTCTCACATACCTTGCAATACTACCATGTTCTGGCCTGATTATATTTGGATATGTAGGCAGTGTGAGTCAGACTCGGCCATTTCATTCTTAATTTCATCATTTTGTCATCTATTGTAATTAAACTACGTCTTGACTTGATTCCATTTGGATACGTAGGCTGCCTGAGCCAGGCTCGGTCATCTTCATCATATTTTTATCATCACGAACTACGTTCAGACCTGATTCCGTTTTGGATATGTAGGCAACCTGAAAGGGTTCGGTCATAACCTTAGGAAAAACCTTGGTAATGCTTAGTTCGAATTAGGATGCAGTCGCAATGGCAAGCAGCCACGTTGTCAAAGCATCACGAAGGATCGACATCGACATGATAGAGTTTTCAAGAGGCGACGTCCGTGTTTGAATAATATTACGTAACATGTCATAATCCGGAACGACGACATTTGTCTTAAAACAAAGCTTTTCAAAAATTATTTTTCTAAAAATACAACAATTTGTTTCACCTACCGAACTTCGTGGCGTAGCCATATGAAAGGCCGGGGCAAAACCGATACTGTGGTAAAAATAAACCCACCCCCCGCACCCACTAAGAAATTTTCTTTGAGTGCAGGGTCAACATGACGTAAGGAAATGCTGGGACCACACTGGGTCAAATGATGGATCCTCTACTTTCCTAGGATTATCACCCTTTCTCCTTTACTTAAACTTTTCTAGTACAACTAAAGCTAATACTTAAATCCTTTACAGGTACCTCAGAGTTAGACCGGTGATGCAGAAAAGGCACACAGTATATATCAAACCGCCTGCTCAAACAACCGGAGCACCTTGTACAAAACTAACTGCTGACTTCACCAATTGAAACCCTATATATAGCGAACCGCTTGCTCAACCAATCAGAGCACCTTGTACAAAATGAACCACTTGTTTCACCAATTGAAGCCTGTATATAACAAACCGCCTGCTCAACCAACCGAAGCACCTTGCACCAAACGAGCCATCGACTTCACTAATTGAAGTCGTGTATATAGCAAATCGTCAGCTCAATCGATCGGAGCACCCTATACAAATCAAATGTTGTCTTTACCAATCGAAGCCTTGTATATAACAAACTGTTCATTCCGCCAACGGAACGATCCACCCCACTGCTCCATCTCAATGGAGGCTAGAATAGACAATCGCAAACCTCATCACCGACGTTTTGCCAATTGATGGCTGCAACTTAGCTTCGCAGTCAAGAATATCTTTTGGGCATGCTTTTCTTTTCCTTTGCTACTACCTTGAATGTTTTGACGTTTTTCTCATGCAGCTTCAAGCATGATTACGATTTAAGTCAATTGCTCCCAAGCGGAGATTACTTTACATTTTAGTGCAAAGCTCTCCCAACAAGCGGAGACGCACTCTAAAAACCAAGCTCTCCCAAAAAGCAGAGGCACACTCTACAAGTTAAGCTCTCCCAACAAGCGGAGACACTTTCCAATACTCTGATAGCTGCGGAACGATACACAACCCAGCTAACAAATCTAGTCAACTTTAAGCATCCCATCATCCCGATCCCAAATAACGGCTAGCCAGCAGCCAGGCATCATCATTCCTGCATCATTTACATCACATCTTAATATATTATGGATTGCAATATATGGGTATGTGTGTATTTCCTTATTTGCAGGAACGAATATCGCAACAAGGAACTGTTTCTAAGCAGCAAACCAAACTACAATGCTATGAGGTATAACAAACTCATTAGCGGGCCAAGGATCCAAGTTCAAGCACGAAACGACCAGTGGAACTCAAAATTTTCAAATCCTTAAAGTCAAACCGCAAATTCAAGCTATTATGAGTGCCCAATCCTTCGTCACGCCGTATTGTCATAACACGATACTGGGGCAATTCCTGCGTGTATCACTTCCTCGAAGTCCTCACTCTAGAACTACACGAGGCCTGATCCTCATTAAGCTCGAGGTATGTAAGCAATTCAAATCCAGAATTCGGCCCCTACTTGTCAAAAATCCTCCCAAAATCTTCCTTAACTCCCAATCCTGTAGCTCATAATCTTTGTGCCATTCCTACAATGTATGCGTAAAGTCTGGACAAAATTGGCTTTGGTTTAATTTTTTTGCCCGAAAACTCTTTTATCATCTCCAGTCAAAGAAGGGCAGCTGTTGACGGCCATTTTTGACTCTCCTTTTTAAAATTGATTTATTTATACTTCAATATTTAAAATGAATATTTTGAAAGTAATTCTATCAATGATTACATATTTTTTTACAAATTAATTAAGTATTAATTTTAAAATTAATATTCTAGCATTAGTATTATGTTATTACAAATATAATTATTATTTTAGTACTATTTAACTAATTTATAAATACACCATAGAGGCTTTATAATAAATTTAACGAATTACTTCTCAAATTCTGATTAATTAGATTACTATGTTGATAGTTCATGTCACGACCCAAATCCCAAACCCGATCGTGATGGCGTCTCTCGTGAAGATAAGGCCAGCCAATTAAAACCACTACTCATTTTAAGCAGTTAATTTAACAAGAGACAACACAACATAGTTTAATTGCAGTCATTTGCGGAAAAACATAGTGAACCATCCCAACTACAGCCCGAAACCGGGGTGTCACAAAGTCATGAACAACTAATGAAATTCTAATAACAAGATTACTATTACAATATCTCTGGAACAATTGTTTGAAGAAAGTGAAAATTACAATATAAAGAGATACGGGGCTGCGGACGCCAACAACTACCTCGTAGTCTCTGAGTCACCGCTCTGACAATCGTAATCAATGCCTCAGAGCGGAATCAATAACGTCCGAATCTGCACACATGGTGCAGGGAGTAATGTGAGTACTTCCAACTCAGTGAGTAGCACATATAAATACTGAAAGTAAGGAAACACGTAAAAGCACAAGGCAATGTATATTGAAGCAGTAAATCATGATTTGAAAACAGTAAATCAGTAAGAAATCATTTAAAAATCTTCCCAGCTTTGGTTACCAATTTCCATTATTACTAACTGTAACCTACAGTTGTCATTGTTACCAACTGTAATATTCCTAGGCTCAGTATCAATCTCACAGCTCTGGTTACCAGTTGTCATTGTTGCCAACTGGAACCTACAGTTGTCATTGTTACCAACTGTAATATCTCTGGTTACCGGTTGTCATTGTTACCAACCGTAACCTACAGTTGTCATTGTTACCAACTGTATTATCTCTGGTTACCAGTTGTCATTGTTACCAACTGTAACCTACAATTGTCATTGTTACCGACTGTATTATCTATGGTTACCAGTTGTCCTTGTTACCAACCGTAACCTACAGTTGTCATTGGTACCAACTGTATTATCTCTGGGTACCCTGCGCTCACTGGGGGTGTACAGACTCCGGGAGGGGCCTCTTATGGCCCAAGCGCTATATCAAGCCACCTCGTGGCCTCCACATGCGTCGAATCTATCCAAGTTCAGAATAATTACGTCACAATATGTTGAGGGAACAAAGCCCACGCGAAAACAATCAATAAATACTAAGAAATCCCAAAATTAGCAAAACCCGAGCCCCGGGCCCACTTCTCGAAATTCAGTAATTTTTCACCTCAACGGGTTCCTTATCTTCCCCCGAGTTCAATCATACAAGATTTATCGAATTTCGACATCGGTTCGACCTCCAAGTCTTAAAATCTAAACTCAAGGGTTTTCCACAATTTTCTCAACTTAAATCACCAATTACAAGCTAGAATAGCAGTAGGTTTGGGTAATTTGCCCAAGATTAAGTCTAGAACACTTACCCCAATATTTTTCCTTGGGAATCTTCCAAGAATTGCCCCAACACTTGCTTCAACCCGAGCTCTATAGCTCCAACAATGTTCAAGATGGTCAAAACTCTTCCTCTTGAGAAATTGTCCAAGAAATATCCTTTGGATGTAGTTTTAAGGTTGATTTGTTATGGTTTTATGGTGTTTGGAGGTGTTTCTCTTTGTGGGTAACGAAAATGGGTTTTGCATGGCAATGGGCACTGATTTCTATTTATAAAGGGGCCAAAAATTGAGACAAAAACACCCCTGTCCGCCCCTATATGCGATCGCATATCTGTCGCAGAACAGATATGCGGTCCGCATATTTGACGTGGCCACCGCAAAAGTGGCCCTAGCCTTCATCGCAATTCAACATGAAGCATGGTTTGCGGTCCGCATTTTAGGTTTGCAATCGCATTTCGACCGCATTCTTGATGTAGATTTTTGTCCAAAAATTCTGTCCTGGTATGCGGTCTCAGCATGGTGAAATGCGGTCCGCATATCAGATATGCAACCGCATTTCTGACCGCATTTTTGGCATGAACTTTGCCCAGGAACCTGCCTGGGTTTGCGATCTCTTGGAGAGATATGTGGTCCGTATTTGAGAAATGTGACCGCATTCTCGACACCTGGTTTTCTGCAACTTTCTTTTCTAATGATGAATTAGTCCGTTTAACCACCCAAAACTCACCCGAGGCCACTAGAACCTTAACCAAACATGCCAACCTATCTCATAACATTACTCGAACTTGTTCCAACATTCGGAACGTTCAATACAACCTATCAACACCAATTCAAAAATCTATCTCATAACATTACTCGAACTTGTTCCAACCTTGGGAACGTTCAAAACAACCTATCAACACCAATTCGCGTCGGATTCAAGCCTAAGGATCCAAAAATCTTCTAAATCGCTCTGCTGACCTAAACCCTACCAAACCACGTTCGAATGACCCAAAATTTTGCACGCAAGTCTTAAATCACATATCGAAGCTACAGCAACTTTCGGAATTTCATTCCGACCCTCGGATCAAAATCTCGCCTAACACCCGGAATTTGCCAAAATGCTAACTTCTCCAATTCAGCCCTAATTCTACACCAGACCTCCAAAACTAATTCTGATCCCACTCCTAAGTCATACATCATCTCCGGAAACTAACCGAACCATGGGAACTCACAACCGAGCCTTCTAACCCAGAAGTCAACATCCGGTTGACTTTCCGGTTTAAACTTTCTTGAAAGAGACTAAGTGTTTTGTTTCTTACCAAGTCCACCCCGCACTCAACTACTCAACTTGGTTACGTTAAAAACAGATAACGAAACATAATGAGACAGAAAATGGAGAAGACGGAGCAGTAACCCACGAGACGACTGGCCGGGTCGTCATAGTTCAAGACTAGTGTTATAATTTAGAAAATAAAGTATGTTATAAATAATTATTATAATAGTTAGTAATATATTTGACATTTATAATTTACTATATTTTATTAAAAATAATAAAGTTTATTTAAGTTAAATATAAAAGGGTTAAAGACCGAAATGGCTACAATTACAAATACCTAATTAAATACAAAGTGGATATCATTAAATCATTTTCAGCCCAAAATACAAGCCCAAATTGCCTAACCTGGTCCGAAATTACCTCCCTCCTATTCACCTTGGTGATCCATGACAACTCTTGAGGACTAATGGCATCGTGCCACGTCACCCGTCCCACCTACTCACAGAACAAGCACAATTAATATGGGTTGTCGATCCAAATCACCGACGGTCCATGTTTCTTCATAGTTTCCCTTTTATTTTAAATCCCACACCAGGTATTATCTCAACTGCTGGATCACACAGATCCAACTGTCCCTATTAGTTTTCTTAATAGCCTTTTTTAAAGAACTTTAAGACTTGAATTATCAGGGCCGTTGATCAAATGATCCAACGGCCCAGATTTAGTCTTTCAATATTAACCTGGAGACACCCCCCCCCTCTAAACCCTAACTCATTCTTTCCCAAAACAACCACCCTAGTTTCTCTTTTCTCTCTTCCGTCTCTCAAACTCCATCAACCCTAATCAATCACAGACCTTGCACCAATTCGTGCAAGGTCACAAATCCAGTCTTCAAATTATTCCATTTGCTCCCTACATCCGCGAATCTTCGTCAATTTCCCCAATTTCCATCATTAAATTCAAAATCCCCATTCTGATACCCTAGACCTAAAAGACGAAACTTCAATTCGTCTGATTTCTCCACTTCGTTCTTTCAAATTAGAGCATGCATGGTTGATATCTTCAGCTTCATCATCATTATTCTTTTTCCAGAGGTCAAACGCGGTGACCTCTGGACAGTAGAGTCTAACCACTAGTTTGAAGACTTCAGTCGATCTTCTCTCTTCTCAGATAAAAAAACCTCACTGTTTTCCCCTCTATTTTTCTTTGATTTGATTAGTTTTCTCACATCATCAACTCATCGTCATCTTCCACTATCGACTTTGAATTTTCTTGAATCCTAGAGGCATTGAATGCCACTATAAAAGGAGCCTTCAATGCTCTCACCTAACGATAGAAGATACACCATGAAATCACTTAACAAACAAAGAATATCAATTTTAGTCTTGAGTAGTAAAAAATCAAGCTAGGGTTTTCTAACTAGCTTCTAATTTCTTTTTGATTCTTAGCCTTACATTGGTTGGAGTTTGAGTTCTTCATTTTATAGGGCTAAGAAAGAGTCTTTGTTTGGTTTGTTTCTCAAAAGAAGGTCAGTACACCTTCACTCTTTCTCTTTTGACTGCTTTACTCGAATATCATGAACATGCCTACTGTCTTTTATTAGTTGTTTTTGTTTATGATGTTTGTCATTAGTGTGTAGATATTATTTTTAGTTCACAATGATGTGTTGTTAATTATGGTCATCCGTTATGCTTCTAAGTATCTCTAATTGGTATTGATTGAGTTGTTATGTGACCTTAATGATTTCCATTCTTGAATCCAAATAGTTTACATGATTAAGTTCCTTAACAGGCCTCAATGACTTCTCATGTTTTCCTAGACTTCAGATTTTCTTTTAATGATTCTATTGTGATATTTATTCCTACCACACTATTTTCTGCATTAAGTTTTTCTGTAGTTGAGGTTGTTGTCCGATAATTCTGACTAAAACAAGCATGAAAGCATAGTTTAATCTTTCATCATTTAGCTGAAGCATGTGAAGTTTAAGTGTTTAAATGCTCTCCTTCTTTATATAAGTGTTTCCTAACCCTAAGAGCTTCTTCTCATCATTACTATGAGAGTTTTATGTCTGTGTCTAATTGTTAGTTACTTCCATGAGTCTCTCTATATAAAACAGTCTCATTAAGGTGAACATTTAGGAACATTAGTAACCATTCTGCATGTATCCTGTTATGATCAAGTTACCTTTCATAAAATAGGTTATAATCATGTTTTTCTATAGTTAAATGATAATTGTTTACAACCTGAAGTATAACTACATCATGTTTAGATGTTAATTTTAATCTGTATTGCTTGAGTTTAAACCTGTTTGGTACAATGTCTTCCTTGTCTTTGACCACCGTTATGACATTGTTGACTTGATCTTATCATGAGTGAAGCTCATCCTATTTTTGTAAGATCATGCTTTAGTTGAAATGTCTATATGTATAGTTGAATGAAAGTTCTGTATGTATTTTGGCACATCTTTCATGATTTCATGCTTCTGAGTATTGTCTCGAAACTGCATGCAGTCTTTTATTTTCCCCTTTAATCTGAACTGAACCTAGTCTATGAACTTTAAGAGAAACTCTTTGCTGCTACTGCTTGGACACAATATAGTTTGCTTATTTCCTAATAAGATTAACACTCCTATGAAGAAGTGATTCCAAAATGAGTTAAGACTGGTAGTCTGTGATCTTGTTAAAAACTCTTAGCAATTCCATTCTTTGAGATGTAAACCTGTAGTCATGTTATAAGCTCTTACTATATTTTGTTACCTTTAATAACACCTGTAAAGATTTCTAACTATGATCGTTTTGTCTGAGTCTTTGTTGATTTTTTAGAAGGTTCCAAATAGTGTTGTTAACTTATATGTGCAAGACTTGAGATAAAGTAGTCCATAAGGGAAAAAGCATTTGTACCCTAAGTAGTAGCTACTCTAAACTATGTGCTATTTTTCTATCTTTGAGATGTTTGATTCCAGTTGTTTGGTTCTTTAGAAATAACAGTATAATGTTCATGCCTCTGTGTGTGTGATTGGAAGCTTGAGCTTTAGATCTGTCTAGTATGTTAATCAATCACTTAAAACTGGAAGTACAATTATAAGAAAATAAACTGTTTTTGTGTTATTCTGTTAAGAAAAGGGTATGCTCCTATGGTAGGGAATGTTACGGTAGTTGGTTTACATTGAAAGAGCCTTATTGGCACTCGAACCTGTAGGGAATAATGAGTTGTTAGTGGTTAGGGGTATTTGAGATTAGAGTTTAACTCTAGGTTGGGCTGCTCACCTTGTTACAAGCATTGCCCTGGGCCTTGAGATCCTTAGGAACTTTGAAGTGTCGGGGGATTAAAAGAGGGCTTCGACCTTGAGTGAAACGCTCTCCTTAGCCTTAATTCATTGACATTTGTTATTCTCTTTGTGTTTGGTGTTTAATGACAACTCAATATTTTCAATGTGGATCACTTGCAATACATAACTACCACTTTAATATGACTTTCCTAGTGTTTAAATACTGTTAGTCACTTTCTTTTAATTTTTTTTTTGCTTGCAAGTTTTATGCATGAACATGTATAGAGTGTTATCTCATGACCTTCTATTTTTCTTTTTTAAACATGTACAATCATTTGGGCCTGCTGATTTTTTAAGGAACTCAGGCCCAACTCCAGTATTGCTATGTCTCGAAAGTCCAAAGTCAGCTGTTGCCCATCCCTGTTATTGCTGGGCCCTTTGAGGCCTAAAAATCAGAGTCCTTCTTTTCCCTCTACTCCTTTATTATTGCTTTCGCTATTTTGTAGCTTCTCTATGTCGTTAAATTTTATTGTTTATCTCATATGTATACAACAATTATATATTGGATTGAATGCTTTACTTCTTATCTTAAGTCATATAAAACTTAGGCAAGCCTTAAAGAACCTAGGATTAAAAGAAGCATTAGTTAGTAACGAATCCCACACTCACTAATTATAAGTTGTTTATATCATTAATCCATTACGCTTTGCTAACTTTTCTTAAAGATTTTGAAGTCCAAAGGTTTAACAAGAGTCGACAGCTCCTCTTTCAAAAAAGGAAAAACCAGAATTGAAATGCAAGTTTGACCTTCTAAAGGGAAATCAACTCATTTCGAAAATAAGGTGCTGCCACTCGAAGTAAAGATTTTCAAACGGTTCCTTCAAATATTTAAAAGTCAAGATATATCTTAGTCTTACTTTCGTGATATCTTCAACTTGTTAGAGTAATATGAACTTCCATGCTTTAGGAAACAAATTGTTTTAACTTAGCTTCTCTTTTACACATTTCCATACAAACATCATACATTTTTAAAAGCTCTTTTCAAGCATATATGCACTAACATCATTTTTCTAAGACTCTTCTTTTAATCCATCCTCTTTAAACTACTCTCTTCCTTTATAGGTATTATTCCCCAACATATGGTAAGCCACTCTTTTAAGCACTACTTAAAGCATAGTATAAACAATTAGTTCTAAATATAGTCTAAGTCCTATGGAGCTACCTCATGTAGATTTTAAGGGGTGCCTAACACCTTACCCTTAGAAGAACAAGAACCCTTACCCATAATCTCACTGGTTAGCAGACTAATAAAGAATATGACCTTCAGTAATTAAATAGGTACCCTAATATACCTTTAAATATTAGGTGGAGATTCTCTTTCATCAACAACGGAGAAACCACAAGTTGAATCTTGTTTTGACTACTGCAAGATAGGGTGCAACACTTACGAGTCAAGTTGAGATCGACTAATAGTTTACTAAACCGGTGAAATTCTAGGTAAGGGCTCTAGTTATTAAAGGTGTAAGGTATCCCTTAAAATCTACCTAAAGGTACTTCCTCAAACTTAGTCTAAAAACAGGAAAAAGATTGCTTATATTCTAATTCATTATTAAAGAGAGATTGAGCAATAGTCTAAATTTATTAGAAGAGTGACAACTTTATTAGATAAAAATAAGTGAGAAAGATAATGTTAATAAAGAGAGTACGTTATTAGTTACTCAAAAGATAATAAGAGTTGTTTAAGTATAATGTAAAAGAATGGATAGAATAATAAGTCATGAAAAATGACTATGTTTGATAAAATGATTTGTAACTAATATGTAAGTTATAACATATATATTTGAGGAAGTTAGTTGGGCAAAACCTCTTAGGTTTCAAAAGTTTTGCACCTTTTATCATGCAAACTGGGTCGGGTCCTATACTTTGCCTGCGCATTGTTTCTCTTTTAAAAAGGGTGACTCAATTTCCAGTTTTCTAAAATAACCAACTGTTCTTAAACGATTGCCTTATTCGTTTGAAACCAGTTCTGCAAGCACTTTGATAAAAACTGTACTGCAAGTGATGGATCCGATAGACATAGTTTCTAAGAAATTTTCTATCAGCCTCAAACATGCAAGAGATAACACTTTTCATTCATGGATTAAGACAACAGAGAGGTAGGAATAAAGTCACTACATGCTTCAGATTGATTCACTGAAGGACTTAAAGCACACAGGACTAGATACATGCTTCTCAAAAAAAATTTCACTAATATATGCCGTACTTGTTCTTCTTACCACATATACAGACTAATTAGAACAAGGTTTAAGACCTCCAGAATCTCAGGATCTCGACTTTAACAAATAGAGATCAGTATTACAGCATGCTAGTGTATAAGGAAACAAAAGGCATCAAATTTCTAACCCGTGATGTCTACACAGGCATTTAAGGACAGTATTTGTAACGACCCAATCGGTCATTTTGTGTATTTGCACTCCGTTTTCCTTTTTGATGCTTCTCACATGAGTATTTTCAGTTTTATGACTTGCGAGGTTGGTTAGTTTCATTTGGACCCTTTGGTTCTTCGCTTAGAAGCCTAAGTTGATTATGTTGACCAATGTTTGACTTTTGTGAAAATAACTCTGGAATGGTGTTTAGATGGCTCTAATAGCTCCGTATCGTAATCTTGGACTTGGACCTTTTCCCGGAATTGAAGTCGGAAGTCTATAGGTTGATTTGTGTTGTTTTACCGAAAATTGACAATTTGAGGTTTGGAAGTTTGACCGTAGGTTGAATTCTGGCTATGGGGTTTGAAATTTGGTTTTGGGACTTGGAATAGGTCCGTATACAATTTAGAACTTGTCTACAAAATATGGTGTCATTTGGAGTTGATTTGATAGGTTTCGAACACTTGGTTGCAATTCTAGAGGTTCTTGAACTTTCCAATTCGTAGTTCTAGGTGTTACTTTTGTGTTTTGATCACGCGAGCAAGTTTGTGTGATGTTATTAGACTTGAGTGGATGTTTGGTTTGGAGCCCCGAAGGCTCGGATGAGTTTCAGATGTGATTCAGAATGATTTGGACTGAAACTGGACTTTCTGGTGTGCTGGTGCTCTGACGTCGCAATTGTGAGCACCAGCCTCACAAACATAGCAGGGGGGGGGGAGGTCTCACATGTCGCAATTGTGATGCTTGATTCGCAATTGCAAAGTATAGGTTTGTGTAGGACATTTCGCATTTGCAATGGGGACAGAGTTCGCATTTGCAAACCCATTGTCGCATTTGCGAAGTTCCCCTTGAGTCCGTCAGTGCCGCAATTGCGAGAAATTATTCACAGTTGCGATCCCATTGTCATAATTGCGACATATGCAACTGAATAAAAGGTTAGAAAGTCCGAATTTTTTATATTATTTTATGATATTTTAGAACCCTAGGTCAGTAGGAGGCGATTTGGAGAGAAGATTTTCACCTCGCTTGTGATTCTTGTTGCATACTCAATCTTAAAAAGGCTTGTTGGTTAAACGGTTTGGTCATTTCCTTGTTGTTTTACTTGTATTTGTCCGCATTGGTTTCATTAATGTTCTTAACATGTGTTCATTCTTTGTTACCTTTATTGCTTTAGATTCCGCTGCTAGCTTTCAATTATCGAACTGCTTTATTATCATTTATTTCTGCGTTCTATATTATTTGATTGTCTCATATCTTGTTCAGTTTCTTTTATCCTAATAAGTGTCTTGACCTAGCCTCGTAACTGCTCCTATGAGCACCTTCCTACATATGGTTCAATTTTACAATCGAGGGTCTTTTTGCGGTCCAATGTGCGACGGCAGATTCATTTCTCGAAATGCTTATACATCGCATAACCAGCATGAGAATTTTTGGAAAGAGAATTCGCGGTCCTATCTTCGACCTCAAAATTATTCCCTGGACCACAGATCCGCTACAAATCTTACTAGACCCAATCCAGGTTTTGAGACCATTTCGCGGTCCAATTCACGCACCACTCAACTTGTCTGCGATGCATTCCGCGATTGCGGATTTGACTCGGAGAGTCATTTTTGGGAATTTTCTAGCCAGATTCTATTTTTATTGAAAGGATTAAGGGCTCATTTTAGAGAGAGGATCAAACCATTTTTAAGAGAGGGGAAAAGCTTAGAGAGAGAGGGAGAAGTTCCAAGTCTATCACTCTGCAATTCTTGCTTATTTCTTCAAGATTCAAGGAGGCTACTCACAAAGTCATCCACCAAAGAGGTAAGGCTTAATCCCTAGCTCACATGAAATGTTCTATAATGAATATATGAGTATGATTTTTATAAGGGCGCTTATGGAAGGGAGATTAGAAGGGAAAAGTCCTTACATTTCGAATTTGGGGTGCATGAGGAGAATGTGGGTTGTAGTTCTTGAGTTGGAAGAAAATGTTTCGGCATGCTGTGCCAACGATCGTTATTGGGTGTCATAGGGATATTATAGATTGATTCATTGCTTGAAAATTTATATCGGGGTAGAGGAATTTTTATTATGGAGTCGTATAGTCGATTTCGCATATTTGATGTTTGATGAAATTCCTAAAAAGGCTAAACCAATGAGCACCTTCCTACTTATGGTTCAATTTGACTATCGAGGGTCATTTCATGGTCCAATGTGCGATGGTAGATTCATTTCACGAACTGCTTATACATCGCATAACCAGCATGGGAATTTTTGGAAGAAGATTTCGCGGTCCTGTATGCGACCTCAAAATAATTCCGTGGACCGTGGATCCACCACAAATCTTAACAGAACCAATCCAGGTTTTGGAGACCATTTCGCGGTCAAAACAACTTGTCTGCGATGCGTTCCGTGGTTGCGGCTTTGACTTAGAGGGTCATTTTTGGGAATTTTGTAGCCACGTTATATTTTTATTAAAAGGCTTAGGGGCTCGTTTTAGAGAGAGGATCGAATAATTTTTAAGAAAGGGAAGAGGCTTAGAGAGAGAGAGAGAGGGAGAAGTTCAAAGTCTATTACTCTTTAATTCTTGCTTATTTCTTGAAGATTCAAGAAGGCTACTCACAAAGTAGTCCACCAAAGAGGTAAGGCTTAGTCCCTAGCTCACATGAAATGTTCTATAATGAATTTATTAGGTGATTCTTAAAGGGGCCTTATGGAATGGATATTGGAAGGGAAAAGCCCTTACATTTCGAATTTGGGGTGTAGGAGGAGAATGTGGGGTGTGGTTCTTGAGTTGGAAGCAAATGTTTTGGCATGATGAGCCAACGAGGGTATATTAGAGATTGATTGATTGCTTGAAATTTCATTTCGGAGTAGAGGAGTTTCTATTATGGAACCTTATAGTCGATTTCTCATATTTGATGTTTGATGAAATGCCTAAAACGGCTAAACCTATGAGCACCTTCCTAATTATGATTCAATTTCACTATCGAGGGTCATTTCGCGGTCCAATGTGTGATTGCCGATTCATTTCACGGATTGCTTATACGTCGGATAACCAACATGAAAATTTTTAGATAGAGATTTTTTGGTCCAGTATGTGTCTCAGAATCATTCCTTGGACCGCGGTCTGCAACAGATCTTACCAGACCCATCCAGGTTTTGGAGACCATTTCACGGTCCAATTCACGGACCATGCAACTTGTGTGCAATTCATTCAGCAGTTGCAGCTTTGACTCGGAGGTTCGTTTTTGGAAATTTTCTAGCCATATTTTATTTTGATGAAAAGGCTTAAGGGCTCATTTTAGAGATATGATCAAACCATTTTTAAGAGAGGGGAGAAGCTTAGAGAGAAAGTGAGAAGTTCCAAGTCTATTACTCTCCAATTCTTGCTCATTTCTTGAAGATTCAAGGAGGCTACTCACTAAGTCGTCCACCAAAAAGGTAAGGCTTAATCCCTAGCTCACATGAAATGTTCTATAATGAATTTATTTGCATAATTTTTATAAGGGGGCTTATGGAATGTATATTGGAAGGGAAAAGCCCTTAGATTTCAAATTTGGGGTGTATGAGGAGAATGTGGGGTGTGGTTCTTGAGTTGGAAGCAAATATTTTGGCATGATGAGCCAACGAGGGTTGTTGCGTGTCATAGGGATATTATAGATTGATTGATTGCTTGAATATTTGTTTCGGGGTAGAGGAATTTCTATTATGGAACCTTATTGTCGATTTCGCCTATTTGATGTTTGGTGAAATGCCTAAACGGCTAAACCTATTAGCACCTTCTTAATTATGGTTTTATTTACTATGTTTCCATTTATTGAAGTTGCTAAGAGTAGTGGGACATTGTTGTAATCCCACTGAAGCTTAATTAAGGTATGTTGGCTAAACTCCCTCAGTAGAATCGGATTCCATGAATTCCTCGTAAACTCCAATCATGGTTTGTTCAAGTTCCTGTTTCTATTGTTGCAAATTGTTTCTATGGTTAATTTATCACACTTCTTGTGAACTCAAGACTTGTTCCAATTGTCCATATTATACTACTCTCCTCTTGGAAAAATATTCCAAGATATTCAATGTATCAAATACTTGTGATTTTCAAATCGTGTTTTGATTGCAAATCATTTTACTCTCCTTTTTTGAAGAAATTTAGTGTGTTTAAGGTTCTTATTACTCATGTATTTAAAGCCATGAATTCCAAATATTCTACATATTGATGTTTTATGATGCTCCTTTAAAGTAAAGGAACGAAAGTATGGAATATGAAATCCGGCTATTGTGCGAAGAACGAAGATTTACATGTGTGGCCAAGGAAGGGCGAGTTATAAAGGCCTAAGCCCGAAACTACTGGTGCCGGTATAGGAGATGATTGAGGGACAAATTACCGTTATAAAATGTTGAGATTATTTCCCTTGATTGGGATGAATGGATAGCTAGAAAAGACTATGACGGCTCATACGACATTATGATAAGACGGCCTAGCTGATTGGGCGGAGATCGGACACCATGCCGCGCAAATGGCAGTATCGTGTATCTATGTCAACCCTCATTCATTGGGTGAGACGACTTAGCTGATTGGGCGGTGATCAGACTCTATGCCATGTTCATAGTGGTGTGCCGGTACTAAGGATCTCCCAACCGAAAAAATTAATGCTCACTTGAAATTTACTTTGTATTAACTTGGCATTTAAATATTCATTTATTTTCTTACTGCCTCCATGTTTCTCTCCTTTTTATATAGGCATTCCATTCCATGAAAGGGTATTTTAGCTTTATATACTAGTACTACTCCATATGTACTAACATCTCTTTGGCCTAGGTAGATGTATCTTTAATAGATGCAGGTGGTTCCTCAGCAAGCGGCACTGATCGTAGATAGCAGCATACCGGTGAGCCCTAATCCATATCGGGGAGTTGTATCACTTTGATTCTTGTTCATCGTATTATGAGGTATAGCCAGAGCCTTAACATTGACATTTCCATATAGTACTCATGTTCGTTTAAAGGCTTTGTATATATACTGTGGGTTTTGTTTTGATTTGGGAAACAAACTAAAGATGTTGTAGTTATCGGACATATTTCCACTTTTAAATAATGAACTTGTAACTGTTTTGGTAATTATCAATGAAGCTCCTTAAGTAATGAAATATGATGTTGAACTCTTTCATCCTCTCACTGTCTATCACTTGTAATTTATTCTCAAATTGTTCATGGGCGAGGTTGGACGGTAGGCACTAAGTAAGCTTTCTTGACTTGGGTAATTCGGTTGAGCGCCGGTCTCACTCCTCAAGGTCGGGGCATGAAACAGGTTATCAAGAGTAGCGTAAGACTTAGCAGCCTCATTTCTCCATGGGTTGGTTCAATTGTCGAGACTAGGGACACATTAAGAATTATTACCCTAAGCGTCAGAGAAGACACAATTCGAAGGTACTCAAGATTCGATTCCATCCCAAATGCTATACCACTTACTCAGATAGCCAAGTATGGAGGCCAACCTAGTAAAGTTGGGGATGCTGTAGAGGTAGAGGTCCTACTAGTGGAGGTTAGGCTCATTGGCATATCTATCGGTAGCAGAGAGACCGCTAGCCCTGGATGTTCAGACCTTGGCTAATCTGTTTGTTAGATTGGATTTTTCGGAGCCCAATGGGGCTCTTGCTTGAGTGGTTTCTCGGTCTTCCTTATATGAGCTCATCAGAGTTTGAGGTAGCACTACTGGTGGAGGAGAATAATAAAGATATAGTGGAGTATGTGGCTCGATGCCTGAACGATCAACAGGTGAGGTACGAGCATCAGAGGCGGGCAGTTTGCTTCAGAGTCTTGAGATTCCCGAGTGGAAGTGAGAATGTGTTACCATGGACTTCATTGTTAGGCTCCCATGTACTTTCAAGAAATTTGACATAGTATGGGTTGTTGTTGACAAGTTGACCAAGTCGGCTTGTTTCATTCCGGTGGTGACCATCTATTCTTCAGAGTAGCTGGCTCAGGTCTATATCCACGAGATTGTTCGTCTCCACGTTGTACCAGTATCCATTATCTCTGATTGAGGCACGTATTTCATATCGTATTTCTGGAGAGCCGTGCAGCATGAGTTAGGCACACGGGTTGAGTTGAGTACATCATTTCATCCCAGACGGAGGGATAGTTCGAGTGCACCATTCAAATTTTGGAGGATATGCTACGCGCATGTGTTATGTATATCAGGGGGTTCTTGGGATCAGTTCTTACCGCTGGCAGAGCTCGTCTACAACAACAATTACCAATCAAGCATTCAATTGCTCCTTCTAAGGCCCTACATAGGAGGCAGTGCCATTCTCCAGTTTGTTGGTTTAAGCTGAGAGAGGCTAGGTTGTTGGGCACAAATTTGGTTCGAGGTGCCTTGGAGAAAGTCAAGTTGATTCAGGATCGGCTTCCTAGCCCAATAATGACAGAAGAGTTATGCTGATAGGAAGATTCATGATGTAGCATTTATGATGAGGTTCGGGAAGAAGGGCAAGTTGAGCCCTAGGTATATTGATCCTTTTGAGATCGTAGAGAGAGTTGGCGAGGTGGCCTACAAGCTTGAATTGCCGCCCAGCCTATCGGTGGTTCACCCAGTATTTTATGTTTCTATACTCCGGAAGTATTATGGTGATCTGTCCCATGTATTAGATTTCAGTTCAGTCCAATCTGACGAGGATTTGACTTGTGTTGAGGAGCCTATGTTCATCTTGGACAGGCAGGTTCAAAAGTTAAGGTCAGAGAGTCTTGCTTCAGTGGAGGTTCAATGTAGGGTTCATCCGGCCAAGGAGGTGACTGGGATATCGGAGTCGTTATCCTCACCTTTTCATCGATCCAGGTATGTCTCTATGCACGTTTGAGGACGAACATTTGTTTTAAGAGAGGGAGAATGTAACGACTGATTCGCTCAAATTACACCTTAACAATAGTGTAAGTGATCGATGTCAAATATAGTAACCCAACGAGGTTGGGGTCGAATCCCACAGGGAATAGGCGTGAAACTATTATCCAATTAATGCAATACTTTACTTAGTCGTAATTCTATCAAGTAGCCAAATCAAATAAATCGGTGTTGAATATGTAAAGAAAAGTAAACTAGAACTGATGTTTGAGAATAATTTAAACGTAAAAATATGAATTTAAGATACTAAGGTTGTGTTCCCCCTAATGTAGTAGAATGTTCTTGATATTGATATTGAAGTCCGTTCTTGATATGCAATCGGTTTTTAATAACTTATTATCCAATATTTCCCAACACTTGGATAATGTATCCTCTTAAGATTCTCCCGAATACAAAAGAGTCAAACTTAAGAACAACCAATCATTCGCCAAATTAAAATCTACTTATTCCTAAGTGATTTCGTTAAACAAGGTTTAAAGCCTTGAATTATTGTTATTTATCTCTACCAAACACTATCTCACTTTTCCAAGATAAGATAGCGTGAATTGGCATTCATTAATGTTTGCAACCACTAACGATTAATTTAAGAACAAGAAATAAATAAATATCAAGCTTCTTTCGAAATTGGAATCAATATCAAACTCTCAATTAACATTCCACCCATCTAGGGTTCACAACCTCAGTAGTAGAGTTTAGCTACACATATTGATAACTAAAAAACAAAGAAGAACAATTGAATTCATCTTACAAAAATATAGAATTCTCAGTTTTGATCACCCAAAAGTTTCTCTCAATTCGAAAATAATCAAAAGCTGTACTTTGCACTCTGAGTTCTGACCAGTCCCCCTTCACAAAACCCTAGAAAAGCTATTTATAGAAACCCAAAACCCGAGGCGAGCAGCAGTCAGTTTTCCCTCGTTGCACTTATGCGGATCGCATTCCTGTCGCAGGACAGGAATGCGGTTCGCAAATCTTCACGTTCCATCGCAGATCACACCAGTCAGCTTCACTCTCGCCGCATCTGAAATTGCGGTTCGCATGTTGACTTTGCGATCGCAGAATGCGATCGCATTCTTCACTCTAATTTTCACCCAGACTCTGTTCGTGTTTGCAATGAGAATGCGGTTCGCATTCCTGTTTTGCGGTCACATTTGCGATCGCATTCTCAACCTGAAAGTTGGCTTAATGTTCTGTCTGTATCTGCGATCTTCCTGCGAATTATGCGACTTGCATAACTGTTTTGCGATCGCATAATTGTTTCTGCGATGCTCCTGACCTCTTTTCTTGCCTTTAGCTGGCTTTTTGAACTTCTTTCCATGCTTCTTGATTTCTTCACTCAATACACTGAAATTACAGTAAAATTATGTAAGTATCGTGATAATTAAAAAGTAGAACAAGTCAAACTTTAAACAAATAGTATCAAAATGTGCCAAAATTATCCGGCACATCAACACCCCCAACTTAAGCTCTTGCTTGTCCTCAAGCAACTAGCACGACACTGTCCTAAACTAGACTCTACTTATCAAATATGAGGCAACACTGACCCTGGACGGTGTTTGTTGTTAGCATCTTAAGCATAACCCTTTTTACCACTGTACCCCCCTTTGAATCATTAAAATGTTCAAAGACAAACAATCAATTAGTGAACTTTGAGCCTCAACAAAGTAATTAAATGCTACTTTCAGCTTAATTTACTTATGCTTTACTCAAAGCTCAACTGACTATCAACCTAGCAGTGTATGTGCCCTCACTAGAAAGAAAGTCCCACTCTTACAATAGTTATTATAGCAGAACCAAGGGACAAAATTACTAATTCGCTCGCTCTCAGAACAGAATTTTAAGTGTCACCACATGCCATGCCATAGGCTTGTCCTTATTTTAATTCATCGCCTAGTCATAGGAACACTCGGTTAGAAATCACATAAGGACTTTGTAAGCTTGTAATGTCGGTTTAAGGAAGGGTAGGGATGTATATTTAGATAATAGTGGATACTTCCTCCTTGAACACTAATTACACTCTTGTTTCTTTCAACCTTTTGTTCCTTTTTGACCCCATGGCCTCAATGGCCTTACATTCCCGCATTACACCCCACTTGCATACCTCTTTATTTGATTCTCAAGCTTCTTTATGACACACACATGGAATATATATATATATATATATATATATATTTTTTCCTTTCGAAGCTCCCATAGATTCACATGAGCTTTGAGGTACGGGGTTCCAGTTTTATTTCACTATCTTGCCCATTTTCTTGTTGATCCACACCCCCAACTTAACTTTTAACAATACTCTCAATGTTCAAGGAGGAATGGGTTCAAAAGAAGTCATCTTTGATGAATGGGATAAGGTTGTAATGCGGAGGCCAAGAAAAAGGCTACAAGGCTCAAAATAGGGTGCTAGTGATATTCATTATGCACAGGTCGGCTGAAAAGGCTAGAAAGGTTTCATCACTAATCAAAGAAAGCCTAAGATCACTTCTCTAACTTAGCGTACATATGATAGGCAACGAAAAACCAACCGGGCAAGTTCTAGATGGCAGCAGTGAACACAAGAACTATCAAAACAATGAGTTCACACACAATGGCACATCAACTGTTTGGTTAACATAGTTTATAGCTTTGGAATTCGCATTTAGTAACTTGAGGCTTTCCTCGTATATACATACACAATTCTAAGTAGATCTAGAGTTACTGAGCGAGCCTCAAATCCACCTAATTGATTTGTTCTAGGGTCTATACTTCACATATGGTTGCATACTTGATTGTCAACAGATGTACCATCCTGGTCAATGTACTTCATACTCCAATGCCTGGTTCTACTATTACACCCTTGAAAAAGAACCCGACAAAAGAAAAAACAAGGGGGATTTATTGTTAACTATTTGATTACAACAACATATACACATAAATCATAAAACATTACTATATAAACATATCAAATGTCACCAACATGCTCACAAGTCAATCAAATATACAGACGAGATAGAAATGTAAGGCTACCACCCCCAACTTAAGCACATGCATTGTCCCCAATGCATAAAAAAAAAAATATAAAGGACAAGGGGCTCCCTGGTGGCGCAATTGCGCGAAGAGATGCAATAGCCTAGGTCTCTGCCGGTGCTGGAGGAGAAGAGTGAGTCTGGTCCGAAGCCGGTGGGGGAGCCGCTGAGCTGTTACCTTCTCCTGCTGATGGCCATCTCCTGGCAGCCTTATCTACTAATGATCGCTCAATGGCTTCTTCGATGTCTGCCTGCTCTTGTTCTTCCTCTGCTGTGGGCACCGCAATTTCTTTCCCTTTTGGCTTAGGGGTTGCACCCTCATCAAGCTCTAAACTGGCCTCCTCAGAGTCGTCCCCTTCAAATTCGGATGACCCTTCCGAAGTTTCGTCATCATTAGATTCAACCTGAACTGTAGGGGCGGGAGGCCGAGACACTTTAGCAGATGACGGTGGGATGTCCGCCATGAGTATCGTGAAGTCTAAGCCCAAGTTAGCAGGGCCAGCACCCTGGTCACCCACGTTAGGAAGGAGAGATGATATATCGAACTCCAGATTTTTCATCTTCTGGAGGTCGGTCTTTAGAGATTTTACATCCTCCCTCAGTTGGGGTATACCCCTCAATTCACCTCTTTCAATGCTCTCCACCCTCGACTCAACCTTTGTCAACCTTTCTCCGAACTCTAATTGTTGTTGTTGCAGCAGAGTCAAGGCTTGTTTAATCAGTGAGGGCAAAGTCTTCAAGAGCTGGTCCACTTTAGAATTGGCATGATGAGCAATTAAACCAAGTCTTGAAATGGCTGGTATGTGTGAGGCTGCTGGACCAGTGGTAGACGAGGGTGCAGGTGCTTCAGCGACTGTAGCAGTTTCAGGATCTTGTGGAGATAGGAGGTTTTGAGAGTCAATGTCTTCAACTGGGGTTTTTGGTGGGGCCGGTGAATCACTGATACGAGTGATATCGATATCTCTCGTAGACCTCCCAAGTCTGTCTCATTGTGGTAAGAATGGGACATCCACCTCTTTGCAGAGGGTGGTGATCAGACTTGGGAATGGAAGTGATGTGGCCCGCTGAGTAGCTCAGATACCAATTTCCTGGAAGATAAGGCTCCCCACATCAATCTTAACTCCCTTCATTATACATGCAATGAGAAGTGCCTTCTCAATGCTGATTTCTATTTCATTTCTGGAGGGTACTAGATGAGAAGTGACGAAACTTAGCCAATATTTGGCTTCCTTGTGAGGTCCTCTTTGAAAATTTTCTTCCCAGGACTGATCCAGGCTGGAATCCCCTTGATGGACGCTATCCATCCACGTTCATTCTCTCTGTTGGAGTACTTTGCATTGTACTCCGCTGTGCCTGATTCCCATTCAGGGAAGAATAGTTCATTGATGTGCTCGCTGTCACAGAACACAGCTTTCCCCCGAACATGGACAGTGCCGGTGAAAATTCTATTGCGTCTATGGTACGCTGATCGTGATGCT
>MCJB01049588.1:8748-39518 GCA_002018475.1 Nicotiana obtusifolia
CCCCCCCCCCCCCCTGATTGAACCCTTGAATCATTAAACGACTTTCACATAGTTCATCCATCGGTATGCCAAGCTCTTTGACAGTACTACACCAGATCTATCATCAATCAAAATTCTACTTATTCTCTGCTCATGCACAAATCCAACCATAAATAGGGGACGATTATGATGTGCTTCACCTAGAAAAAGATCATCATTAGTGAATGTAATTTTTACATCATAAGTGTCCACTTCTTCAGAGAGATGCTCAGTGAGTTTTTCAGACAAGAGAGGTGGCAGCAATGACATATCTTCCTTCTTTGTCTATTATTCATCTACCTTACAATATGAGGCCTTGGTATCTTCACAGGAAGCTTGCATGCGTAACCAGCTTGACAGGAATTCATCCAATATCACTGAACGATGTAGCCCTTAATAGTGATTCTCCTCCATTTTCTTCTTAGGTCTTTCCACCATTTTTCCCCTAGTCAATTGCTTACTTGAATCCCTTTGTGAATTTTTCTTGCAACGTCTCCGCCGAGTCATAAGAATCCAACCTTCATCACGTGATTCACTTTCCTTTTGAGATCTTTCCTCCACTATTAGTTTATTTACTACAGAGATAAGCAATATTTTGCTCACATCGATAGGATCAAAGTTACCAAATTTAATCATATTTGGTGATGATGCAGTTTGGATGCCATCAAATTCATGTACTTCAACAAAATTGCAAAGGACAATGGGATCAAGTGAACCTAAAATGACAGAGACTTGATTTTAACTGTCATTCTCATCCTCAAACAAGATTTTTCCTTCAACAGCAAATTACATGACTTTCTCTTTGAAGATAAAGCACTTTTCAATAGGGTGGCCAATCAACCAATGGTACTTGCAATAATTTGGATCATTAGTCCTTCTAGCTTCGTCTAGCCGCTTCATTTCAGGTAACTCAAGGAGTTCTTCAAAAATTGCTGGGACATCGGAGTCCAAGAATGGATAATCTTTCGCTTGCATTTCCTTTAGAGTTAACTTTCGGCCAACTTTATCCTGTAAGGATGTTGTCTTCACACTTTGCTTCTTACTCACTTTTCTAGTGACCTTTAATGGAGAGGCATTAACATTCATTGATTCCTTGCTCTTAGACTTCGGCACAACTTGCCTCCTTTCTTTATTTCTTGTTTATCCTTCACTTTGTAAGGTTCATAAAAAGGTGGCCCTTGATTTCCACTTGAAGACATGCTTAACTCCATATCATGAGCACGTGTAGCCAATTCTTCAAAAGACTTAGTCTTGATACCCTGTAAGATGTAGCGAAGTCCCCAATGCATTCCTTAGATACACATTTTTATTCCAGAAGCTTCACTAGGTCTGTCTTTACAGTTGAGGCTCGCATTCCTCCGTCGATTGATGAAATCAACAACTGGTTCATCCTTCCATTGACACGTGTTTGTGAGTTCAACCATACTTACAGTGTGCCTTTTGCTATAAAAGCGATTGAGAAATTCATGCTCAAGTTGCTCCCAACAAATCAATGAAACTAGCCTTGAGATCAGTGTACCAATCAAATTCATTTACTTTTAAGGAACAAACAAACTATTTGACAAGGTAATCTCCATAGGTTCATGCATTATTACAAGTTTCGACGAAGTGTGCAATGTGTTGCTTTGGATTTCCTTTACCATTGAATTGTTGAAATTTTGGGGGGTTGATAACCTACAGTCATCTTCAAACTATCAATTCTCGTAGTGTATGGCTTCGCATATGCGAGAGAAGACTTGCCAGCGACATCGTACTTATCTTTGATGGTTTCCTTGATGAAGTCTTTCAATTGGTTAATGGGGATAACCCCGTCTAATGAAATCTGAAGTTCCTTAGGAGTCGTCGTCGGCCTTGCAGATGAGTCTCCTTTATCTTGCATCATAGGGAGTTTTTCAGGTGCATGACTTGAATCTCCCTCCATCATGCTTTCAACTCTATCTGTCAGCTTGACAATTTGATTATCATGATCTTGCATATGCTTCTTTAACTCTTCAATTGCCTTTGTTAAATTTGCAAGTTGTTCTTCAAAAGTTGAAGTGTTAGTCAACATTGCTTGGATAACTGTCGTGGATGGTGGAGCAAAGCATGGATTTTCTCTGACACTATATTGTGAGTGGAACAACTCACCTGCAGTGCTTGGAGCAGATCCTATGGTCAAGACATCATCATCATCATCATCCTGTGTGATAAGATTCTTTGATCTAGAAGGGCTAAGTAGAGCCAGTGTCTTTTCAACAATTTCAGCAATGTTCGTTCCTTCTTCCAATTCAATTGAAAATGATCCTGCCCCCTTTGAGGATTGAAAATCAAACATAGGAACTGATGCAGACAGCATTTGAAATGCTTGTTGTCCCAATATGTTTGCTTTGTTCCTAGTGACAGGTCCTGCACTTTCCACAGTAGCATCCAGCAAGTTTTCTACATTAGATGAGAACTTGTAATCTGTAGCCTTAGCAGCAGAGAATTTGAAGTTGATCTTCTTAGGAACCATTTCAGTGTTCTTGAAATTTGGTAATTGAAGAGATGAGAGGTTGAGATGGTCCCACTTGGCGTGCCAGAAATTTGCCGAGAAAAATAAATAATCAAGACTGAAAAATTGCGTAACAAATGTAGTATTTGATTTCAATAAATAATGAGTGTTACAATCTGTATGGTATTCCTATGATTCTTCAAGAATGTAAAGCATCTTAATGAGCTTGACTTTGATTTGATTCAAGGGCTTGTAAAGCTTGGTCTTGAATCTCCTTCTTGAACTTGGATTTGGATTTGATCACGAACAAGTAATTTGATCTCGAACGCCTTGGTATTTGATTTGCCTTTGTTCTTGATATTGAACTTGAACTTGAACTTGTATCTTGTAGAGAAATCTGCGGTGTTTGATCCACAAGCTCTCTTCCTTGCTTCTTGTTATCACTTCTGGTGTCTTCTAGCCTTATGAAGACCTCTATTTATAGTTATTGGGAGTGTGGTGGCTCTGTGATTTGATTGATCCGTTTGAACTGACCGATACCATCTAGACACTTGGCACTACTCTACTGGTTGTTGATTTGACTTGGTATGCCATTCTTTCTTGACGCATGGCATGATTTAATTGGCTTATTTATTTGACTAGGATTGCTACATCATTTGACACGTGGCGTGATTTTATTAGCTTGTTCCTTTGACTTGGATTGCCACATCACTTGACACATGGCATGAGCCTGGATTTTAAGATGGGCTAATAGCCATTTGGAGCTTAGGCTAATGAAGTGGGCTTATAATTTAATTTGTAGTGTAATTTAATATACTAGCCCAACACATATATTTTGGATTTAAATAATTAACCCAATTTACTAGCCACAATATTTGTTTGGACTAGTGTCTTGAATTTAATATGGTCTAAATTAATTTATGGATTTAAATCCAATAAAATTTAAAGGCTTACAAACGCTTCTGAAAAGCAACACGGATAATGCACGCAAATCAAAAAATATCAAATAAAGCTATGGGAGGTCTCGGAACATAAAAATAAAGGCTAATACTCAAAATGACCTATCGATCGTCACATCCTCTACCTCTAAAAGAAACATTCGTCTTCACACGGACATAAAAAAGTACCTAGACTGGTAAAAAGTGGGGGTAACTACTCCGCATATTGGACTCGGACTCCCACGTAGCCTCCTCAATCAGATGACCCCTCCATTGCACTTTCACAGAAGCAGAACTCTTGGATCTCAACTTACAAACCTGTCGATCTAGAATAGCCACCAACTCTTCCTCATATGTAAGAATTTCATCAAGCTGCATTGTGCTGAAATCCAAAACCATTGAGTTGTCCTCATGGTACTTCCGAAGCATAAAAATGTGAAATATCGGATGTACCTCTACAAGGCTAGGAGGCAACGCAAGCCTATAGGCAGCCTCCCCAACTCTCTCCAAGATCTCTAATGGCCTGATAGACCTCGAGCTCATCTTGCCCTTCTTCCAAATCCGCATCACGCCCTTCATAAGCGAGATCCGAAGACGAACCTTCCACTCGCAATATAGGACACATCTCAAACCTTCCAGTCTGCATAACTCTTTTGTTTGGACTGAGTTGTATGAAGTCGCTCCTGAATCACCTTAAACTTTTCCAAGGCGTGACGGACCAAATCAGTGCCCAACAACCTAACCTCACCGGGCTCAAACTAACCAATCAGCGAACGACATCGCCTCTCATATAAGGTCTCGTACGGCGCCATCTGAATACTCGGCTAGTAACTGTTATTTTAGGCGAACTATGTGAGCGATAAAAATCGATCTCATGAACCTCCAAAAGCAATAACACATGCACGTAACATGGACTTCATCGCATTTTATTCTTGGCCGAGAGCGTCACGCTTTGCAACGGCCGAGGTGAGTTTCCCCCATAGCTCCTCATTCAGCAGAGACTATTTATCAGCCTTTTCTCTCATCACTTGGAGCTGCAATTTAGTCGATGTCAGGTCCTCTTTGGAGGCATCCTATTCCGATGCTAGGAGATCCATTTTGCCCTTTAATTCATCAGTTGAAGCCTTGGCCTCGTCCATTTTGAATCTAAGCTGGTCGATCAAGGTTATTTTTTCTTGGACGTGCAAGGTTGCTACGTTAGCACTTGCATTTAACCCACCGTTATCGATCTCGAGCACTCTTACCTTTTCAACAAGAAGGGCATGTCCTTTTTCGCTTTCGAATCCTCCTTATGGGCTTTCTCCAGCTCGGCTTGGAGGGCAGGCGGTCGACCATGTCCCGGAGAACTTCATCCTTCTGCTCACAGAGAGCTTTATACATTTCTTTTTGTCGGACCTGCTCCTTGAGCTCAAATTCTAGGTGGCTCACCTCCATCCTGGACCGGTGAAAGCTTTCATGGTGAAGCACCGAGGCCTGAGACACAAAGAAAGAGAAATCGTTAAAATGTCGTTAAGGCAAATAGAACTTTTAAAGATAAAAAAGAGAGGAGGGTATACCCTATTCATCGTTGTTGAGCCTCGTTGAAGAAGCTTGGCCCATCTACCTCGTTCATCTTCACTTGGTCCTCTATCGTTACCAAGGACGAAGATAGCTGGCCACTCCGACTGGCCCAGATAGCAAGCTAGTATTCGCCGGTACTGTGAACATGACCATCTTCTTCCGTTCAGGGTCCACACTCGGGGCGGAAAACCATTTCTCGAGCTTTGGGCTCAAACTCGGCCCACCTGACCCTGGCGCACGACCCTTTTCGAGATCTCTAGGTGGCCAAAGCCGAAGTAATCCTCTAGCATGCCGACGTCCATCCCTCAAAAAATGAGTTAAGGGCCTCAACCACGGCCCAGGACACTTCGGTCGATTTTTCTACGGTGGCCCAAGCTTCGTCTAAATGGTATCCATATGAGGTGGTGACTCCGGAACATGGATAACATCAGCGTGTTCCGAGGCCGCCCCCTCGGAGCCGGAGGAACTTCTTGCGAAGCGGTAGCCACTTGTTCTTCTCCAAGCCCTCGAGCAGAGGAAGGCTCAGCCTTTCAGGCGTGTGTTTCTCCGGGGCCACCAATTCCAGGTCGGCATCGATCGTCACGTGAGTGACGGATTCCAAGTCATCATCATCCTTGAGAAAGTCCTTGAGCCAATGAAGAGCCTCGGGATCCGAAACTCGAGCACCCGAAGCCTTTTTGCTCTTTCTGACCCTAAGCATGATCCTTTTCTTTTTCTTAGCCTCGGCAGGAGCGTCTGAGGAGTCAGGAGACCTTTTCTTCTTCATTTTCTCCTCCTTCTTCACAGCAGCTTCGACAATAGGATGTAGTGAAGCGGAGGGCTTTGTAGACGGGGTCGAAGCCACGGCCTCGGTGATTTCCCAAAGTTTAGTGTTCTTAGGCAAACTTGTGGAAGGAAAAGACTTAGTCAAAACAATGACATAATAAGAAATGGCCAAGGAAAAAAAATTCAACCAAAAAGGGGAGGGGACTCACGATGAGAACGAGCCTCCCATTTGCCTTTGGAAAGCTTGCGCCACTCATGCTCGAGATAGGTGAGTTTTTTGCATATGCCTATACCCACTCCCTAAAATAAGGGACTGCATTGAGGACTGGGGCGATAGCTGCATGTCAAATTAGACAAATAATGAGAAAGAAGAGAAGATTCAAAAAAGTATTTTGACAACTTAGGAGGAGGTAAACTTTTGAGTTCCACTTCTCGGGGAACGGCAGGAACTCGGAAGGAATAAGGTCCTCCGTATTTATCCGAACAAATCTTCCCTGTCGGCCTCGATCCATGTCCTCATCTATGTAGGAGAAGGGAGTTTTCTTTGCCCGACGGGCGAGCTTAATTAACCCTCCTGGAAGATCTGGCGGATGTAGACTCGGAGCAGGTGGTCAATTGTGAACCGAGTTGTTCATAACGTAGAAGGGTCAGAAATCCTCCAAAAAGACGGATGAATCTGCCGAGGCAGATTTCATATCTCTTATAGAACTCAAGGATCACCGTATTCACTGGACCGAACGTGAAAGGATACGTGTAAATGCTTAAATATCCTTCCACGTGTGTCGTGATGTCCTCATCAAAACTGGGAACGACTATGTCTTTGCCTTCCCATTTGCAGTCCTCTTGGACCACTTGGAGCGTCTCCTCAATGAAGGAGCAAACATGCCTCCACGACTCCTCTCCTCAGTCTCCTTGTGCGGAGGCTTTTTCGATCTTGAAGTCGTTATCTATGGAGAAGCCTCCGTAGATAAAATCTGTAAGGGAAGGTCCAGAGGCTACTACTGGAAGTCCTGCCTCGGTGCTTGTAGCCGGGGAAGAAGTCAAAGGTGCAGTATTTTGGGGTACCAATTTCGAAGCCTTAGCCGTCTCAATCCGGAAATATGAAGGTTTGAAGGTCTGGTATGAAGGTTTGAAGATTTGGTATGAAGGTTTTGAAGGTAAAGTATGAAGGTTTGAAGATAAGATATGAATGTATGAAGATGTGAAGAACAGATTATGAAGATTTGCAGGATTAATGAACAGATGAAAAACTCTCGAGGGCAACTCAAGAAGGTTCGAAATTAGAAAGTAAAAAAGTGAAAAAGGGAAACCGGAGCTTTTACAAGGAAGGAATAACGAATGCATGAAGTTGCACATTCGATAACTGCCGAGGATGATCAACTGATGAGACGTTTCGGGTTGTCAACTTGCTTATGGTGTACGAAGGAAGGAAACGGGGTCAATTAGTCGCTTCTCATTGTTCCTGTAAATCTACTCCCCGAGAAGTGAGAGAACTATCTGTATACGGGTAAAATCGAGGATAAAAGTTACCCCTGATTTTCCGATGAAGAAACGAGTAACAACGTGATTCGCCGCTGGCTCGGGTAAGGCCGAGGGTGCCTGCAGATCGGAGCTCGAGGGTGGACGAATGATACGTCGGGAATCAAGCATGGCCAAACACGGAAAGAATCAAGCTCGAGCGAATCGAAGAACGGGGGTTAAAGGGAAGACGGTTAAAGAGGACAAACAAGGAGCCAAAATATCTGCCACCAGCCGGATATTACGGCCCGAATCACGCCCGATTTAACTGCGGATCGTGTTTCTTTGAGAAAAAAGGAAGGAAAGAATTTTTACCTTATTTAGACTTGTATTAGGGTTAAAACTCCTCTACTATATAAAGAGGGGAACCTTTTTATTTTTGAGGTCACTGTTGGCATGCATATCAAAGCAATAAAGTTTACTTTTGTCTTTTAGCAATTGTTCAAGTGTTTTTCAAGCTGTTCATCCATTCAGTTGCGAACGAACTCCATTCCGAGGGCTCGATTAGGGCCGATCTTTAGCATTCAAATCTAACGCCAGGCTTAATTACTTCGTCACATTTGGTTTGATCGTTTTGTTTTTCTTTAATTCAATTACAAACTGTTCTTTGGTCATTCATGTTAAATTAAACCATGCATCCTTTAAATCGTGTACAAATTTAATTGTTATTCATTTTAAGGTTAAACAAATATATCCACTAGTACTGGACGAACTGTGCAAATTTTATGATAAGCTAATATAAAATGAAACAATAATTTGGAAAAGACAAGAGAACTTTGGCATCTGAACTTATGTTTCTGCAAAACAACCACGTTTTTCTTTACAAACACGACGCAACAAAGAATAGATATTTGGTTCATATTTCGATAGGAAACACAATAGAGCTTTGGAATATCCCGGCAACGTGTGTTGCTGTAGAACCGCAACGTTCTTTCTTCCCACAATGCAAACAAATTTTTAAAAATAAAAGAGATGAAGAAGGCTTATTTACAAAAGTGAGAGCTTTCTCTCTACCAAAGCAATGTGATTGCTTTTGACGGTAAATATCTTCCCAAGAATTTGAGCTCTCTTGACAGTGGCGAACGGTGTTGATAGGTTTTGAAAGAAATCATGAAAAAGGTGAGGGTGATCAACATATGACTTTTTGCTTACAAATATTTTTGGTGTTCATTAAATTAAATCAAAAAATGCTTATAAGCTGATTTAATGAAGCTTCCGTATGGACGGGGTGGATTATGTGAGTTAAAAATTTTGGATAAAAAAGTTTATGTTTAATCAACTATGATTTAGAATTACCTTCCATTATACTTGAGGTTGGAGATCCTTTCCTTGGGGTCAAGGACAAATACAAGACATTTTTGTTAAAAAACTATGCTTCCAGAATTTCTCTAATATATTCTTCTAAAAGTAACAAAAATGTTTACAAGGATGAAAAATAAGTAGGCTATTCCTCTTTCTTTCAAAAGATAAAATAGTAAACTACACATGAAAAAAATATATATATTCTCACTCACATCCATGAGAGTGAGTGAAAAGAAAAAATTGAATATTTGTAAAGGATGTAATTGTTGTCCTTTCTGCTATCTCTAAATGAACTTATCCTCGCCATCATTTGGAGAATATTAGACTATAGTCTAAAAAACTCTCTCTCCAGTGGCATAGACATTCCAAAAGATGGCTGTGACAAAGTAGAGGCAAGCAGTGAGAGATAAGAATGCTTGGAAAGATCCTAGCCACTGTACAAAGAAGCCTGTTCCAATTGTGCTTATTATAGCTGCCAGTGTCCCTGCTGAATTTGAAATCCCTGTTTGATAAGAGAAAAAACATATTAGGTGCACAAGAACCTCAGACATTTAGGAGTTGTTTGTTTTGAAGTATAAGAAAATTTAATCTCCATATAAAGCTCGTATTACATAAACACATATAGATTTCGGTATAAAATCCAGCATAACTAATAATATATCTCCAAAACTAATGCCGTATATGGAGTTCAATACCGCAAACCAAGTGTTGTATTACTAATACAGGTATAACTTATAAGATAATCTATGTATTATCTTATATGGGATACAATGGAGGATAAAAATACGTAAATTAGCAATACATGAATAAGAATAGTTTTGAAAACAAAAGTATTATTATTATTATTATTTTTCACCAAAAAAGTGCATTATTATTCACCACATAAACAACATTTGCATTATAACCAAACAACCCCTTAAGAGTGCCAGAAGGTTATGACAGATACATACCATGTAGAAATCCTGCATACTGAGGTGCAATATCCTATCCAAAAAAGAAAAGGCAAGCTAAGTAAATTGACTTTCAGAGTAAAGTTAACTGTCAATAAGTAGCTTTAGAGATTTAGTAAAAGGAAGAATCAACAATGGAAATATGTAGCTTACTTGCATATTAAGTAGAAAACCAGCTTGGCTGAAAGAGCTGAAGCTCAGGGCTATAGTTATCATCACTGCTGCAACCTCAGGTGTTTTGGCATAATTCAAGCAGAGCAAAGACACCCCGGGACCAATGAAACCGATAGACTGCAATATTTTAAAACAAAATAGATGTGGGAATTTCATAAAAAGCTCAAATCGGGTCATGAATGCTGGACAGATTAAGAGAATAGTAGACTAAGATTTTGGATCAGTCACACCCCTTATAGGAAGAAAAAAATGGATTATCAACATAACTTTCATATCTATGAATGATAATTGAGTAGAAGTGCGAGGAAATGAAGAAAAACACTTGTGCTGTGTAAATGTAATATATCATTTGCTGGTCATGAATGTCTTCTCAAAGAAGGCGTAATTTGTTGCAAGAACACCATATCATTATAGGCCATTTTGTATGATCTCTAAAGACAACGTTACCAACAAATTTTAGCATTACGTCACCCAGTAAAGTTATATCCCCTTTATGCAGCTGTTATGGTAGATAAGTTACCTGCATGACTTTCCTGACGAATGTCAATGAGTACCCTGCTTTGATTAGGAAATCTGATGCAGCTCCAGCAACATAGCCTGAGAATGCCATTGTGCCCCATGGCACTGCACTAAACCAAGCTGCTTGCTTCAAATTCACATTAAAAACCTGGCAACAAAGAAAGCAATTGCTCTCAAGCAGATATCAACAAGACTTTTGACAAGATTTTTCTGAAAAATAGGCTCTTAGTCTAAACACATATGGCCCTAGTGCATTTGCAGCACAAGATAAAGAATGTAGCTTATAACAAATTATCTGGACGGAACATTTCTTTATCTTCTAAGCAGAATTGAACCCATGCAAGATTGTCTGCCTTGCCACAGGCGAAAAGGCAGATGAACTAAGGGAATTGTGACTCACCGTTTTGAAATAAACAGGCATCCAGGAGAGAAGAACAAAATATCCCTGCAACAAGTTAAAGATTTTTAAAGTCAACTACACAATCTTCAAATTTCAAATATTTTATCGCCAAATGTAACATCAACTCTCTGGTACCAAGAAGGAACCATGTCAAAGAAAGAGGGGCTACCCAGTTATTAGTGATGTTAGCGAAGATAATAGCCCAGGTAGGCATTTTTGACAGCAGAAGTCGCAGTGGTGGAAGTTCTCCTTTTCTCAGAGGAGGAGAATCTGATTTCCCTGCTTGGATTAACCTCAACTCTGCTTTTGTTATAGAATTGCTTTCTTGTGGATCATTCGTCACCCGGTTAATCCACATTGTAAGCCAGAGAAGCCCAAGAGATGAGAAAAGGATGAAGGGACCAGAAATTCCAACCGAGGACATAAATAAAGGAGTTAGCACCAAACCCACAACATTTCCAAGATGGAACCCACCCATGGATATTCCAACAGCAGTCGCCCGTTCATGGCATGGAAACCACCTGCATAATTGGAGGCACATACAAACTCAGCTACTCTTGAACATGCAAAACATTTTCTTTCAGTTACATAAAGCCATAATATATAAGTCAGGTTTTAAATCTTAATATTTGTAGGACTAGTCACTGAGTGCCTGCAACTTGAGCACAAATGCTTCACTTGATTAATATGCCAATAACAACATTGAAAGTCAATTAGGTGGAGTATTTTTCAGCATTTAGGAGTATCTTTCAGTTTGCCACAAGCCAATAATGAGGCAACTTCAAATCAACTGTGGTTCTCATTCATTCCCGGACCCTGCGTAAACGCGGGATGATTCGTCTACCGCGCTCACCTGCCCTTTTTATTCATTCTTTAAGCATGGATAATGTTTACGTAGTATATCTTTTTCGAGAAAAATATTAGGTATATTCTTAACCATATAATAAGTCAAAATATTGTTGTATTCCTAATAAAGTACTTGGAAAAAGTAAATATCAATATATTGTTGGCTCTGTCAAATTTAGCGAATTATGGCTCTAGGTGTTTAGGCTACAATGAGAAATTCAAATTACCTGGACAAAAGGGTGTTCATGGAAGGCAAAGCTACTCCTTCAGCAAGACCAAAGAAAGCACGAATTGCCAAGAGACTGATTGTGGAGTGATTTGCTGCCCATGGAGTGAGAAGAGTGGCGAGAGACCAAAGAGCTGCACCCCAAGCAATCACTTTCTTTCCTCCATATTTGTCAACTAACGCTCCTCCAATCACCGAGGAAAATATGTAACCCCAGAGGAAAGATGACTAGCAAAGCAACAATTGTTTCATCGTCAGCATCATAGACAATAAAAATATGCAGAATACATGTAATGCCTAGTTACAACTCTTAGCCGATAATCTTGGAAAGATGTGAAATACACAGAAAAGCTCAAGCATGAATCATAATTATACTTAGAAATACTCTTGGATAGAGGCGGACCTACGTTGCGGGTTGAGGGGTCACAGGACCCCGTTAACCTCAGAAAAAACTCTATATATATCTTACATATATTTGTACATACAGCTGGGACCCCTTAAATATTTTACTTGTACCCCCAGATACAAAAAGGCAGACGGAAGGAACAGTTATGGGGGCGCTTTGGTTTCTCCTTTTGCTGGATGACGTGGGTTCGAGACTATCTTCAGCCTTTTCTCCTCCTTCCTATTTATATGTAATTCTTTGAATTAGTGTACTAAAGAGCTTTATTTATTACTTTTATATTTTGTTGAAGCCATTTATAGTTTAGTATTACTTAATAAATTTTATTCTTCTTCAAATCCCTCCCTTAGAATTAAAAGCTTCAAATTGCAACTTATCGCTCCACAAATAGAAAAAATACACTTCATTGTGCCACAACCTTCTTCGACAATTACCGCTTTATTTATTACTTTTATATTTTATTGAATTCAATTGTAGTTTAGTACTAATACATAATAGTCAAGTTAATTAATTTATTCTTTTTCAATTCCTCCCTTAAAACTAAAAGCTTCAAATTACAACTTATCGCTCTACAAATAGAAAAATATAGATCATTCTGCCACAACCTTCTTCAACAATCACTTTGACAAGGTAGCGGATATCCGTCAACTCCGACCCCGGCAATGGCAACTAAGAATTTGAGATTCTTCTTAGTTCTTTGACTATTAATATGCCCTTAATCTTGATTTCTTTCGTAAGTTTTAGTTAATTTTTGAAGTTTGAACACTCTTTTGATCACTGAAACCTTTTTTATTTGAGAAAAAAAATTATAAATTTAAAGTTTGAAACAGGTTTAAATCAAACACATTCCCTTCCCGTAGCACCCATTTTGCGAAAAATGTCTCTCCCTTTCGGGTGCTTTCTCTTTCTTTAGAACTTCTTGTTGTTTCAAAGAGTTGCACATTAAATTTTATTGCTAGAAGTATACAATGGTGCCCCGTTGTGCTCCAATCATGGGTCTGCCTCTGCTCTTGGATATGCTTTCTTGAAGTTGAAGGTGTCCAAATAGGAGCATACTTCTTCCTTTCTTGCTCAGAAAGTAACTTTCTGCCACTTAGTACTGCTATCTGTAGTTATCCTATGATAGATGAGCATACTTTTCAAGTGTCAGTTATGTCTTACACCAGCATCTTTAAAAACATGATTTTACAAGTTAAGATTCAAAGCCATCAAATATGTTCGTGCACACGATTAATATCTGTCCAAGATTATTCTTCGCAGTCATCTGCCTCTCTACAGTGCTAAAGGTTTACATAATCTCCAAGACTGTGAGTTCAATTCATGTAGCAGACCTTCCTCAAATAAATGAGTAATAAATGGTTTTTCTAATATAACTTAAAAGAGTAATAAACTCACTAAAAGGAGGGGATAACGAAGAAGACTAGTAGGTGGCCCTTTCACTTTCAATTGTTGGTATGTGCAAAACGACTTCACTCTTCCTATCCAACCCCTCTGACCAAGGCCATTTCTTGGAAGCACGTTCTTCTCTTCTTCTTTCTTCTACCAACCAACTTAGAAGCAGGAAAATGACTTCACACTTTTGAGACCAAGGAAAAATGATTTTAATAAAGCCAACTGGTAGAAGGGACCCAAACAGCAAATAAACTCTCAAAAATAAGTACTCCACAAAGGCCAGATTAGAGGTCCCACCCTATACCAGAAGCCATCCCCACACTCTGACTGAATGTTAACAGCCAACGCTTCTGACGATTCAGATTTACATTTGCATTCTGATATCTCCCGTCAGCACAAGTAGGGCTAACTCTGGTCCGTTAAAACTTTAAACATATGAAAAAAAGTCATCTACTCTAATTTTGCCTTCACTAAAATTTGAATTCTGATTTCTCATAACTTTCACCAACTTTATTGAGTTAGACCACAGCCTTTATCATCAAAAGGTTAAACCAAAATTCGCAGCTTCCACTTGAAAGATGTTAACAGTAAAAGCTAACACTACTTGTGGGTCCCAGGCTTGCCAATTTTTAGGCTTTTTCTTGATTTCCATTCTTTTAGTGGTACTTTTTTACGCTGTTGGTGTAAGGACCAACTTGCGTACGCAGCACAGGTATCGCTAACTCGCCGCCAAAGCTTCAAGAAACGAGAAGAAATGACCTACTATTTTTTTTTTTGGTCTCCGTAAGACTGAGTTTAATATTGGAAAAACTATAAAGTGAGCTCGGATAAAACAAAATATATAGAGAACTTATATAGCCAACAATAACCTATTTGGAACAGAACCAAAGTTTGAATGATTCTTAACATTCAAAGAAACAATTCAAATGAGAGATAAAAGTGAATCAGCAACCAAAAAATAGCAAAAGAAATACCTGAACAATACCCAAAAAGGAGCTGCTCCATCCATATTTAGCCGCTAAAGGAACAATAGCAACAGACATAACAACTCTATCAGCATTACACAAACACATAACACAAGCCATTAAAGCCACCACTTTAAATCTCTCTGCCACCACAAATTCTCTTTCTTCATCACTTCTTCCACCTACTAACAATCCTCTCTCTATTCCCTCTGCTGTACACTTCACAGAAAAATCTCTCTGTTTCTTCTCCAAAAAGATTTCCTCTTTCAATCTTTCTCCACCGGAAAGAGACAAACTTGTCCATTTCTTTTGGATTTTTGGCTCAAATCCTATATGGGTCTTTCTAAATTTGATCAATCCAAAGTGGGTATTGGAATTTGGATAAGAGGAATGTGGGTGAAATTTATTTCCAAGTTTGAGAGCTTCCATTGGGAAGAATCTTGAATGAAGGGGATAAAAGAATGGTGGTTAGCTCGTATGTAAATATATGTTAGAAAAACCTCTTTATATGAAACATTGTGATATTAATATTAATACCATAATAACTATGAAATGGGGGTTGTTGGGGGAGGAGAAATTGGATGCATTTAAATAGAAATGAGGAGGAAGAAGAAGGGAAGTGCGTGTTGAGGTTGGTGAGTTCTTAGAATCGTTAAGGAGTAGGACTCGGCTCTTTGGGTATTTTTGTGCATTTAAAAGATTTACCTAAAATAATACACCTAGAAATGTTGGTCACGTGTACAAATATTTTTCCAAAGAGTTAAAAGACGAACATGGCCTTATAATGCTGATGGACATTTATGCCCTTAAAGAAATATATTAACCTAGCTTCTCTTTGTTATGCTCAAAATAGAATATGAAAAGTTAAGAAAAGTTATTCCTCGTATGGACCAAATTCATGTTACTGTATCTGAATGGTCTTCTTCATTAAAAGAAAATAAAAATCTCATGTAGTCATGTATATTATATTTAGGATGGATGAAAGCTTATGGCTGACGACTGGACATTTTCTTTTCTCTCAAATCTCTGTGTGATAGTCATGGAATCAAAAGAGACACTCTTTCTACGACTGGACAGATATGTGTGACGGTAGGAATACCAGACTTCCTACCGTGAGCATATTCACCAATGCTCGGTCTCCTATATTCTAACAAGTATAAATCTTCTGTTGCTCATTATCTACCAAAAAGAAGAAAAACTATAACGACATTTGGTGTATGTTTGTGATTTATTTTTTCTCAAGTTTTTGAAATCTTTTCCTTTTTTGGATTCAAATTGAAAACACATGCGAGTAAGTGTTGAGTAGGTAATTGTTCCTTCTCGAAAGTGATTTAGGAATTGTTTCTCGTTGGATATTAAGCTTTATATTCTGCAACAGTGAGGTATGTCTACTATTTATTACGAATATTGACTAAATATTGTATCATTTATGCAACATATTCTCTTGCATGCCATGAAACATTCTGAATGAGCCAAATATCTATCTTTACGGCTCAAACGCGCTCTTCTACTTTCTTTAGAAGATAAGAGATTTCCAGTTTATTTGAACGGTCAGCTTGCTTTAGGGGGCGTTAAATGTATAATATAGTACGCTACCTTTGTAAAGTTATACCTTTTTACGTCAATAAATTTTCATATATAAAAAATAAAAATAAAAAAAAATTCTTTCTCCGAATTCAGATTATAGAATTGTTGAATATTGGCTAATAAATTTGGTTTGTAAATGTTAGTCGTTCAACAGGAGGCTGTACCTCAAAAGAAAAGTCCGCCAATATGATTGGCGATTTTATTCTAATTGATGTGGTTTCGAAAGGTCTTCAAAGATATTATTCATCCCAAAGTCCGCCAATCAATTGTCTCTTGTTTCATTTTAAAGTGTTATTCGTTATTATTTGGAATCAGTATTGGATTAATCATTTGCTACTTAAGCTTAAATTGGTGTTATAATTCTTCCAAAAAGTTACTTGGATTACTCTATCACAAATCTAATAACAATTCTGCCCATTTTATATATACGTGCAACGCACACGTTCAAACACTAGTATATTAATATACGTAAACAGAGTAACAAGAACCGGAAGCAAATTAGAATATTATCTAAAAAGGATCAAGGAGAGAAATAAACGACATCTTCGATGGAAGAAGACTAATTAAACTATAATTCCTCCGGTTCACAATAAGTGATTTTTTATTGTAATTACATAGATTAAGAAATTCAATCTTTTAACATTAATTAGCAATAAAATTGACCGTATTAATCTTTACTATCTCTTCACATAAACACTCCTAATACATACTCCAACACTATTTACTTCAAGGGCAATGTAGGAAAAAAATAATTAATTCATTCTTGAAATTTAAAAAAACATTATTTATTTTTTATCACAAAAAAAGAGCCAAAAAATTACTTATTATGGATCGAAAGTAGTACTATATTATTGTAATTCAAACTCCTAATATTTGGTGTAGTTTAAATTTTGACATCTTAGAAATAAATAAATATGCACACACTCACGCAGTCACGCGCACACAAAAATGTATATAATAATTAATATAAAATTTTATTTTAATTCATCACTTGATCATAATAAACTAATGTATAAATTAGGTGTATGCATTTAATTTTATCGAAGCTTGGGATAGAAGATTAGTAGATAATAAAGCATATCTTCTTTACGTACCAATAGTTTAGTAAGTATTATTTTAGTTGTGGCTTATTCTTGGATTCATTTATTACTTGATATTGCTTTTGTTTCAGTTTGTTAATATCACGCTATTGCTTATGATTCCTTTTCATGACTTGTTTATTTCTTATATTGCATTTTTTTCTATTAGTAATGTGTTTACTGGAGTCGAAAGTCTATCGGAAGTAGCTTCTCTACGTGCATAAGTTAGGGGTAAGGTTTGCATATATACTCAGAGGCGGAGCCGCAGTGTTAGTTGCGAGTTCGGCCAAACCCAGTAGCTTTTATTCAAATTCTATATTCGTATTAAGAAATTCAATGAATATGTACAAATTATTAATTTAGAACCTAATAACTTCAAAAAATTATTTAAAAAAAAAAAGAATTATAATCTTAAACCCATAAGGTTGAAATTCTAGCTATGCGTCTATATAACCTCCATTTGTGGAAATATACCCTATATTGTTGTTATTGTTGTATGCATTGAATTCTAATAATCTCTTCCCTACTGCATACTATTTGGACATTGACATTTGACTTGGGCAACACATCAAAAGAAGCAATTAATAGCACAATCACAGAATACTGTCCAGATTCGTTTTGCTCTTCTCCTTTTGCTCTTCTTTCTAAAACGAATAGTCAACCTAAATCTATATACTATTAAAAAAAGAGAAAAAGGTCATTTCTTTAAGCAAAGTGGACAGTAGAAAATAATTAATAATTAGTTATTGATTATTATTATGAATTTAAATATTTATAAAGTAAGAAAATAAAGTATTTTTATAATAAAAAACGAAAACTAAAACAAAATTGTCCATTTAAACTGGAGAGTAGTTTCAAGTTGGAGTTTTTAAATTATCTTAAAATAAAAATTACAAAAAATAAAAAATTACCAATTCAAAAAAAAATTAATAATTTATTTTTCTTTTTAAAATAAAAAGTTTATTTATTCAGAAATTATTTTTGATAATAAATAAAATATAAAAAATATTATCTTCTATTATATTATAAAAAGAAAGTAGCATACAAAAATTTAAATAAAGTAATATGCTAATAAAGGTTTCTATTAACAATGCAATAATACTAAACATTGAATAATATAATAAAGAAAAATACCGAACAACCCAATTATTCGATGCCTATATACGTCTCATTAATTTAATAGATATTTTATTCATTAAAATTCAAAAAATATTATTGAGAACAATAGGATAAAATTAAAATAAAAAATATTTTAAGATTAATTATATCTATATATATATATATATATATATATATATATATATATATATATATATATATATTCTATTATATTATAAAAAGAAAAAATATTAAACAAAGTAATATGCTAATAAAAGTTTCTATTAACAATGCAATAATACTAAATATTGAATAATATAATAAAGAAAAATACATAACAAAAAAGTTATTCAGTGACTATACAACTCTCTTTAATTTCATAGAGACTTTATTCATTAAAATTCAAATGATATTATTGAGAATAATATGACAAAATTTAAAAATTAAAAAAAAATAATTCAAGAGTAATAAAATATGTATCTTCTATTATATTACAAAAAAAAAGTAGTAGACAAAAATATTAAACAAAGTAATATGCCGATAAAAATTTCTATTAACAATGTAAAATTCCTAAATATTGGATAAGTATAATAAAGAAAAATATAGAAAAAAAAGTTATTCAATGACTATACAACTCTCTTTAATTTAATAGATATTTTATTCATTAAAATTTAGATGATATTATTGAGAACAATAGGATAAAATTTAAAAGAAAAAATATTTCAAGAGTACGAAAATATATATCTTCTATTATATTACAAAAAAAAAAGTAGTAGACAAAAATATTAAACAAAGTAATATGCCAATAAAAATTTCTATTACTAATGTTAAAATACTAAATATTGGATAAGTATAATAAAGAAAATATAGAACAAAAAAGTTATTCAAAGACTATACAGGTCTCTTTAATTCAATAGAGATTTTTTTCATTAAAATTCGGACAATATTATTGAGAACATTATGATAAAAAAATATTTTAAGAGTAATAAAATATATATCTTCTATTATATTACAAAAATAAAGTAATAGACAAAAATAATAAACAAAGTAATATACCAATAAAAAATTTAATTAACAAAGCAATAATACTAAATATTGGATAAAATAATAAGAAAATACATAACAGAAAAGTTATTTAATAACTACACAACTTTTTAATTTAATAGAGATTTTATTCATTAAAATTCAGACAATATTATTGAGAGCAATAGGGTAAAATTTAAAATAAAAAAATATTTCAAGAGTAATAAATTATATATCTTCTATTATATTTCAAAAAAAAAAAGTAGTAGACAAAAATATAAACAAAGTAATATGCTAATAAAAATTTCTATTAACAATGCAATTATATTAAATATTGGATAATATATAAAAAATACATAATAAAAAAGTTATTCGATGACTATATAAGTTCTTTTAATTTAATAGAGATTTTATTCATTAAAATTCAGATAAAATTATTGACAACAACATAATAAAATTTAAAATAAAAATATTTTAATATTAATAAAACGTATATATCTTCTCTTATATTACAAAAAAAAAAAACGAGCAGACAAAATATTAAATAAAGTAATATGCTAATAAATATTTCTATTAACAATGTAAAAATACTAAACATCGGATAATAAAATAAAGAAAAATATAGAACAAAAAAAAATTATTCTATGACGGAAGAAGTCCCTTTAATTTAATAGAGATTTTATTATTGGGTATATCATATTGACAAATAAGATGACAATTGAAATTTATTAAAGCAATATGATCTAATATGTTTAAACAAACCCGATCATAATTTAATTTAATTAATATCTTTTCATATTGATCGCACATTATACGGTTACGACTATTGGTTCTAATCTAATAGGACAGAAGAAAAAAGATGATTACAAGCTTCCGTTTTTCCCTTCTATAGTTAATTAGTTGACTAATATGAAATGCAAAATCAAGTTTTCTAGATTCACCTAACCCTTCCCACCCTGAAAAGGTGGATATCGAAGTGTCTATATCTCAGAATTTATTATTAGTGCTCTAACTTTTAATTGCTTAAATTAACATAAATAATTGAAACATTTTCAAAAGTGGTTGCATATATGAATTGGACACTGCAAAAGGGCAATTTCGTCCACATAAATTTATTTAAATAAAAGATTTGAAGAAGTTGTCTAAGAAGTAGAAGTGTGACACGTTGGAAATACGTGGATTTGGCTAAGGCCAGCCAGTTATGTCAGCTGCCAACAACCCCCACGTCCTCAGCTACTACCGATCACCGGCTTTGTTGGATAGCACCGGAAACCAGCTTATCCGGTAAATCTGTTGACTCCAATATTTTGTTTTTTTATCGAGCAAATGTTGTAGCAGCCAATAATTACACTAATAAATGCTCAAAATAGAGTTGTGGTAAACGTGAAATCATCTAACTCAGAAATTTGAAAGGATGATTTTTGAAATCATTGACCTTCTCGAATTATACAAAAAATAGAGTTGTGGTAAACGTGAAACCTTCTAACTAAAAACTTACGAAAGACTTCAAATTTGATAACTTTACAAAGAAATATAAAGTGCAGACTGAATTATAAAGCGTTTTGTATTTGTATAAGAATTGGAGAAAAATCGCATTTTAAGGAATATAATGTAAGCAGTTTATCCTGATACAAGTACCAGTAATTGATTTCACGACTTAAACTACCTATAATTCACATGAAAATAATTTTACTATTACTCTAAGACTCTCCTTCAAATATATATAGACGTAAGGCTCGTTCAAAATATTATTTTGCCGCACAATATAATCACTTTAGTATGTGTTATTGAATCAAAACGTTTTATAGAAAATAATTTTTACAATACAATCTTCATCATATAAATTCTGCATTACAATCTTCATATTATAAAGCATTACTTGAGTGTCGACAAATTAAAACAAGGCCATGCTGTATTTACTCCTGCGTTAGAGGAATAATATAAGAGAAAAATGAAAACAAGAAAAGGGAGTTGAAGTAGTTGTCGTGGATAAGCCGGATCCTTAACTACCAGCAACCAACATTTTAGGTGGGTTATACTGGAAACCGGCTTCCCCAGTCAACGTGTTAGAGTCCAAATACTTTGCTCTCACTTTGCCATAAAACTTGGGAGCTCTTTTTTTAATTTTATTTTTAAATATATATTGGTTTATAGATTCTAATATTTTTTAGCTTTAAAAACAAAATCAATCGTACTTTTTGAAGTTTTGTGAGTTTTGCGAGCACCTAATTTTTAATTATTTTTAAATTTTTGTCATTTTCTACTATATAAATATTTTTAGGAGTTTAATTTACAACTGGCTCGAATTTTAGAAGCTTCGTCGCTAGATTTTCTGCTCATTTGACGATTTGCCCTTGGTTTGGTGTACTTGTTTGGCTCAAAAAAATTTTGCATTAATCAAGTTCGGAAGAAAATTTTTGCTTAAAGGTTCATTACTATCCTTCCTTTGTTAATTATTTCATTGTTTGTGTGATATTCTTATAGAAGTTTATGTGATGATTTTTGAGCTATTCTATTTATACACATTGTCATGTTGTAGTTTCATTTTACATGTTTTAAGCCATTTGTCAGCAGAGTATTTGAATAGGATTTCATCTTAATAAGATTTTCTATTTAGAATTAAGAATGAAGATCTTGCCATATTAATGGGCCATGTGTTGGACTTTAAGTAAGTGAACCAGAAATGAGCTACGCCTTTTAATAGGAAAGAAAAAATTAGACATGGATTGGATTGAGTATAAATCTGCCATGCCCAATAATTTTAGTCACTAGATTAATAATTAGCCCGTTTTTTCATAATAGATAAATGTCTTCTAATTTCAAAGATAAAGTAGTAAGTTGTAAATTTCTAAATGTGAATGACTTGTCAATACTTTAAATAGCTAAAATAATTCCCGACTTCCAAATAGTTTCTTATCCATAAACTCTTGCCTTACAATAATCTCAAATTAGTTTAGGAAAATAATTCAAGTGAGCTAGTTTCTTTAGGTGCGCTTTAAATAATTAAACATCATGGCTATGTGTACAGTTCCCGTGGCATAGCTGTGATACGTAACCCCAAATACAATTGCGCGTTCACGTGACTTGACCAATCAACCTCGAATAATAATAAATGTGTTATTGATTGTGTACACGTACGCATGATATGATTCTTGACACGCGAAACAAAAATGAGTACACGTACGCATGACTAATTTTAAAACCGAATAGGTAAAATATGAGAACCAATAAATTACAGTTTGTCCAAAATTAATCCAAGCCAAGTTGTAGTCAATAAATCGACTGCTAGAATCGGGGAATGCCTTACACCTTCTCCCCGGTCAATAGAATTTCTTACCTGGGCTTTATTTTTGCAGACCAATAATAATAGAGTCAAATCTTCCTTTTTACTAGGGATTCAAATAAAAGGTGACTTGGAATACCCAAAAATCAATTTCAAGTGGCAACTCTGTAAATAAAATAATCCTACTCACATTTGTCACTTTAAATGAAAAAACTCTTCTACCCACAACGATCCATGACACATATATCTTTTGGGGTAAAAAGGGGTGTGACATCTTTGGCGACTCTGCTCGGGATTTCAAGAATTCGAGTTTGTACATTGACTTCATTTGGCTTTATTATTTTTTTGTATATATTGTAATTTATTTGGGCCTAATGTGCTGTTTGTCCACTTTTTACCGCTTTAATATTGTTGAACTGTATATATAAAATGTCTTCTCAAGCACCCCCTCTGAGTCTTCTGAATATAACTCTAGAAATCGCGGATACGCGCCCCATTCTTTTTTGAGATAAAGCTGGTAGGCCTGTGCTCTTGGTGAAGGATTATTAGTCACCTATGTCTAAGAACGAGGAGGGTCCAGTAGTTAAGCAGGAGAAGTATTGCTCCTAGTACGCTACCCCTTCCCAACTCGAGTTGTCTGCTCGTTTTATGGCTAGTCTAGATACATCTCATCTCCACCAAGATTTAAACCTAAAAGAACAAACCTCATGCTGGATATCCCTAGTATTTTTGCTTTATTTGCATCATGTGCATTTGTCTTAGCAGCGTTTGGCACAGGGGTCGGGTTCTGTTTTAGAACAGGTACCTTGTTGAGACTAATATGTTCATATTATATAATATCTGTTGCATTAATTGGGAGACTTGCATGTTGACCGACTTTAGGATAAATCAGTTGAATGATCAAGAGAGAAATTCTCTGATTTTTATATAAATGTCCATTAAAAGAAAAAAAAATAAAATAAGGGAAGGGTTTGGTCTAGATCTATAGTTTTAAGGATTAATTTTCATATGTCAAAAAGAGAACATTGTCGATTTTGATCGAGGGTCTGATTCTCACCGGATGTGAGATACGTAGGCAAACCTTATCGGTTTCGGCCCTAATTTTTGAAAAAAAATCCAAAAAATATTTTCCCTTCCCTTAATTCCTTCTTAGAATTTTTCCTTAGAAAATCCAAAAAAAAAATCAAATCCAAAAATATTTTTCTTCTTTTCCGAAGTCTTTCATTCAAAAAAAAAAAAAAAAATCAAATTAAAATCTAAAATATTTTCTTTCTTCTTTAGAAGTCGTTCTTTTGGAAATTCAAAGGCAAAAATATTAAAATCCAAAAAATATTTTCTTTTTTCTTTGGAAGTCTTTTCTTTCAAAAATTCCCAAAGAACAAAAAAAAAAAAGTTAGCTTATGTGCTTTGTTTTCGATATCCCGAACTACGCAGGATCTGATTCATGTTCTCACATAATACGTAGGCAATCCACATCAGGTTCGATCGAATGATTTTAAAAAAAAAGTGAAATAAAAGAAAGAAAAAGAAAAAAAAAGAAAGAAAGAGAGGAAGAGTGTGTTCATTAATAAAAGCTAGTTAAAGGTGGTTGATTTGTTGGTTTGCAATGGTGAATCATGAAAACAATCCAGGATCACTCTATCATCTTCTCAACCAAGGGAATAAGCACCACTATTGTTGATCCAACTAAGGTCGCGAAAAGACAAGTAGACAGTTTGGTGGTGAAAAATAGAGGCAGACATTAGTTGACTTTTACCAGGTTTGAGTAACAGGACATGCTTTGTGTGAGATGATCTATGATGATAGGGAGATATGAGAATTCTTCCAAGTCTTAGGCAAATCTATTGCTATGAAATTTCCCATGCCGCCAGTCCTGAAATTCGATAGCCAATATTGGGAACGGTTTGATCAAAAAATCGAAATTTGAATGTTGATTACAAAGCAATCAAAATTACTGAATGTCATAGCAATGCTTATGTGCAAGACCCTGGCTACGATGTTGCTTAGTAACTAAAAAGTCATTCCTTTTTAAGCCGCGGAGGATTCGTGGTAGCTTAATTTATCATCTTTTCTTCTTTTTTTTATGTTATTGTACCATTCTATTCTTTATTCAATAAAATATAATCAGTTGCGTTGTGTCCATTTTGTGCATAATTCTTTTCTTGCTAGTTCTAGTAATATGACATGCATGTGAAATTTTCGGCCAGATTTTTGAAAATTGATCTAGTCTTGAATTTGATAACTAAAAGAAAGAGACAACTTTGAAGATTAATAAAGAGTTGAAACACTTTGAGAATAAGCATAAGCCAAGTATACATGGAACCAAAGCAGTCATACCCATGGATGTTAAGGAACTCTACCTATTAATTGTTGTGAAGATTGGGCTTAAGGATGATCAAATAGGTTGGAGTCTATTTAGCACTAAAAGATAGAAACTGCTTTTCAAAATAAAGTGCACTACTAATAATTTGAAACGAATCATACCGTATCGAAATGCACACTTCCATAACAAGAAAGAAAGGTCATCCAAATTGACAAGGGTCATTGCTTGCGGGGAAATTATTGCTCCTACAGCTTTACGGTGGACAAGACCTAGAAGATAACATGTTTATCAATGTCATGATTGTGAAAAGATAATATGTTTGGCGTTCTCGAGGCTAGGGGGCTCTTTTTCTGCTACTCAAACACTTTATACCACTTGTTACCTCTTTTGAGCCTATATTATAATCTTTGACCCCCCTCCCCCCCTCTTGGATCAAGTTTAGAGTCAAAAGTCCAAAAAAAGAAAGTCTAAGGTCCATAACCCTAGAACATAAGATCTGGGACATTTGGCAAAAAAGTAAAAGAAATAAAGATGAAAAAAGAAATAGTTAGGTCAGATGTTTGAACTATGTGTGACTTGATTCCTTTAAAGGATACGTAGACAGCTCTATACTAAGGTTCAGTCCGACCAAAAAAAAATTCCAATATCTAAAAATGGGGCATAAGTTTATTTTTTTTAAAGAGTCGATTCCAAGAGTTATAAGTATACAACCCCATCATATTGAGTCTACTTTGAGCCTTTATATCGTCCTTTCTTTCTAACCTTATTCAAAAGCATTTCAAATAAAGACCTCTTGATAAACCTTCAAGAATGCCAAGAGAAGTATGCAATGAGCAACAATTGTCACGCGACATAGAATACTATCAAGTTGCTCACACAAGAAAGCAAAAAAAAGAAAAAGAAGAAGGGAGAAAGACTTACTAGTGAAAACCTTCACGGGCACTTTAAAGCAATGGTAAATAGAAGTAAATAAATGAGAGAGACTTGTTGGTGAAAATCCCTCGGGGAACCACTAGCCAAAGGTAAGTCGTGAGTCTGATGCAAAATAATTGGCACAAAGATGCTATGTTTCAAAGCTCGAAGGAATTACAAGAGGGAAGGTTAGATTGGTTTGAAAGATCAGGCCGTTAAGTCCAAAATACATGTCATGATCACTAAGGCTGGCTAACACACTCACATGAGCTCTTTCTTTTTTTTCCTTTCCCATAAAAGTTGCCTCTCTTGTTAAAAATTGCTTCCTTCTATTTGTGCATAGCTTTGTCTTTTTTGCTTTTGAGTCAGTCCTCATCAAAACAAGCAAGAAAGAATTTTAAAATCTGCTATTAGCTATTCAATCGCACAAAGCAAATTTTGGCTAGAACGTTCAAGATAATACTGTCCAGGGAGCAACATGCACTCAGTTGTTACAATTGACATATCTTGAGGATTCGTGCAATACAAAGGTTCCTACCAAAAATACTCTTGTTGGCCTACTTGTCAAAAGCAAGTAAAGAAAAGACCGCAAGATTAATCGTGGATTTTCTGTAGTACCGAACAAAGACTATGGTGTACGCACATCGTGCAAAGGCACATATCCAATTGTGATTCGCTCTGATAGACAAATTTCTTTAAAACAAAAGTCATGCAAGATATCAAAAAAAAAAATTTAAAAAAAATATGTGTGATCCTTTTGGGATAAGGCAGATTGAGCCATAAACACAATCAGGGTAGGTACATATAGAAAAAGTCTCTTGAAAGCAACAATAGAGTTTACCAGTAGTGTATCCAACTACCAATACAGTCCGTCTTCCTGAAGCGAATGGGCACAACGCCAAGCTGCCAAAGACATCAAGGCCACAAACCGACCACTATTTTTAAAACTCATAGTTTTTCTTTGTTGAAGCAGGAACAAAGCAGTGCAGAATGGCGATTCTTAAAGGACGAATGTCACCAAAAGCAAGTTTCTGCAAAATCTCCATTTTCTTTTATTTTCAAAATGAATCACTATTGTTCATACAGATCATTTTCGTAGCTAAACCCAGGTAGCACCATTTCGCCTAGGGGGATCCAGCTCATAGTTCCGAGTAGAAGTACTCTTCGCTCAGGTTGTTTTACGTAGCTTAACCCAGGTAGAACCTTTTCGCCAAGGGGGATCCAGCTCATATTTCTGGGTAGAAGTACTCTTCGCTCATGTTGTTTTATGTAGCTTAACATAGGTAGAACCTTTTCGCCTAGGGGGATCTAGCTCATGTTGTCGGGTAGAAGTATTCTTCGCTCATGTTATTTTATGTTGCTTAACTCAGGTAGAACCTTTTCGCCTAGGGGGATCCAGCTCATATTCCGGGTAGAAGTACTCTTCACTCAGGCTGTTTTATGTAGCTTAACCCAGGTAGAATCTTTTCGCCTAGGGGGATCCAGCTCATAGTTCCGGCTAGAAGTACTCTTCGCTCAGGTTGTTTGTACGTAGCTTAACCCAGGTAGAACCTTTTCGCCTAGGGGGATCCAGCTCATATTTTTGGGTAGAAGTACTCTTCACTCAGACTGTTTTACGTAGCTTAACCCAGGTAGAATATTTTCGCCTAGGGGGACCCAGCTCATATTCCGGGTAGAAGTACTCTTCGCTCAGGCTGTTTTACATAGCTTAACCTAGGTAGAATTAGGGTGAATTGACTTGCAGTCAGCTATATAACTCAGGCAGCAAAGGTTCAAGCAGGATGACGGTCAGTCTTCCTCGTCTCTTTTATTTCGGGGCAGAGGTACTCTTCGCCCAGGCTTGCTTTTCGTAACTTAACTCGGGTATAACCTTTTCGCCTAGAAGGATCCAGCTCATATATCCGGGTAGAAGTACTCTTCGCTCAGGTTGTTTTAGGTAGCTTAACCCAGGTTGAACCTTTTAGCCTAGGGGGATCCGTCTTATATTTCCGGATAGAAGTACTCTTCGCTCAGGTTGTTTTATGTAGCTTAACTCAGGTAGAACCTTTTCGCCTAGGGGGATCCAGCTTATATTCCGGGCAGAAGTATTCTCGCTCCGGCTGTTTTACGTAGCTTAATACAGATAGAACCTTTATGCCTAGGGGGATCCAGCTCATATTTCCAGGTAGAAGTACTCTTTGCTCAGGTTGTTTTACGTAGCTTAACCTAGGTAGAACCTTTTTGCCTAGGGGGATCCAGCTTAGATTTCCAGTTAAAAGTACTCTTCGCTCAGGTTGTTTTACGTAGTTTAACCCAGGTAGAACCTTTTCGCCTAGGGGGATCCAACTTATATTTTCGGGTAGAAGTACTCTTCGCTCATGCTTGTTTTACGTAGCTTAACTCAGGTAGAACCTTTTCACGTTAGGGGATCCAGCTCATATATCCGGGTAGAAGTACTCTTCATTTAGGCTTGTTTTACGTAGCTTAACTCAGATAGAACCTTTTCGCCTAGGGGGATCCAGCTCATATTTTCGGGTAGAAGTACTCTTCGCCCAGGCTTGCTTTTCGTAGCTTAACTCGGGTAGAACCTTTTCTCCTAGGGGGTCCAGCTCATATTTTTCGGGGAGAAGTACTCTTCGCCCAGGCTTGCTTTTCGTAGCTTAATTCGGGTAGAACCTTTTTTTTTTTTTTTACTTAGAGGGATTCATTATTTTATTTGTAATACAGGGTACCAACCTCTAGTTACATTTCTTTTTAGTAATATAGGGTACCAATCCCTGGTTACATTCCTTATTAGTAATAACAGAGTGCCAATTACATTTCCTTTCAGTAATTCAGGGCGCCAATCCTTGGTTGTATTCCTCTTCACGATATAAGGCGCCAACCCCTGATTACGTTTTCTTTCAATAATATAGGGTACCATCCCCTAATTCTATTTCCTTTTGGTAATACATGGTACTACCCCATAGTTACATATTTACACGTAGCTAGTTTATATATGTTGTCTTTGTTTTCCTTTTAATAAATTAGATAATATATAGCTTTCTCTAATAACTCACAAAAATTTTCTAGTGCCAAATTAGGGCAGAAAATTTTTATTTGTTTTGTGTGTCTTTTGTGATTTTGCAGAACCCTGCCGTAAAGCATAAATTGTGATGATTAAAGCTTGCAGTTTTAGTTCTCGTTAAAAAAAAAAAGAGGTCTTTCGATCACAAGATAGTTGGAGTTTGCTTTGATAATGTGTCAGCAACCCAGCTTTCCAAGAATCAAGTTCCAAACTCTGATCGAAAAGCAGGTCATCAATCTTCCAAGTCAAGGCACCCACCTTCCAATACGGGTTTACAAGATTTCAAGTAAAGATGCAAGATTCAAGACATAAAGAGTAGATAAGACTTTGTATTTTTTTTTTCTTTAATGTAATTTTCTTTTTCATTTTTTGATGTAATAACAGGACCGCATACTGTAGCCTTGACGGAACCTCACTCGCCTCTCCAACTCACCATTCCACCATTCCATTCTTCCTCCTTGAACTACACACGACGTGATTCCCCTAAACCGGGGATATGTAGGTTGTCCAAATCTAGGACCCGGTTGCACTCTTTTCTCTTCTCCATATTTCTTCCCCTTTGAATAAGATATGTTCAAAAATTAGTCACATGACTCACCTTGTCTTTGCCTGAAAACTCTTTATGTTTCAAAACAAAGAGGAGCATGCTGTGAGCACCTAATTTATGATCATATTTAAAATTTTGCCACCTTCTACTATGTAAATATTTTTAGGGGTTTAATGTACAACTTTTAGCTTTGTTACACCTTTTTTTTATAGGGTAAAAGATAAAAATAATTTAAAAGGTTAGTTATTACTATTAATATTATTTTAATTTTTATCTTTATTTTAAATAATAAAAAACCAAAAAAATTAATTTTTTTTAGAATTTCGGGTGGAACAAAAAAAAGTAAAAGGGAAAGTAGGGAACTAAAAAATAAAAGTAAAGTAAGGTAGGAATTTAAAAAAATAAACTAAAAGAAAGTGGGAAATTAAAAAAAAAATAAAAGTAAAGGAATGTGGGAGTTAAGACAATGAAAAGTAAAAGAAAGTGGGAAATTAAAAAAAGATAAGTAAAGGTAGGTGGGAATTAAAAGAAAAGTAAAAGAAAGTTTTTTAAAAATAAGTAAAAGAAAGTGGAAATTAAAAAAAAAAGTAAAAGAAAGTGAATTTTTTTTTAAAAAAAAATAAAAGTAAATAAAGTGGGAAATAAAAACATAAAATTAAAAGAAGGAGGGAGGGAGGGGGGGAATTTTTTTTTTTTTTTTTTAAAAAAAGAAGGAAAATGGGAAGTGGGGATTTTTTTTTAAAAAAAAAGCTTTTTAAAATTTGAAAATTTTCGAAACTTTTTCTATAAATAGAAGAGAAAAATGGGAGAAGAGGGGGAGAAAAATAGAGGAGAGAATTGAAAAAAAAATTCTTCTTGTGCTGCCAAGGGAATTTCTACTCGTTTTATTCTTTCTTTCTTTTTCTTTCGAAAAATCCAGCAATTCATCACCCCGTTAAAGACCCAAAAATGTCCCAAATTCAAGCCTAAAAACATCATGTGAAGCTTCGTTGGTAGTCACCTCTCTCACGCCAAAAACCAGCAGCCTCATGAGGTATAGTCGAGTTTCGGTTGGGGCTCGAATTTTAGAAGTTTCGTCGCTAGATTTTCTGTTCATTTGACGATTTGTCCTCGGTTTTGTGTACTTGTTTGGCTCAGAATTTTTTCGCATTAATCAAGTTCTGAAGGAAATTTTTGCTTAAAGGTTAACCCTGTATTCTGGGTCGGGCCGGGCCTGGGCCTGGAGGTCCCGGGCCTGGCGGGCCATATGTATGGGACCGTCCCGCTACGGGACTAAGCCCACACGGTCCCGGGCTAAATGGGCCGGGCCCGCGGGCCTAACGGGCCTAAACGGTTCCGGATTTTTTTTTTTAATCAAGGAAAATTTCTTGTAAACTATATATGCATATACTAATATAGATTGTATTAGACATATATATATATATAT
>MCJB01049589.1:0-39510 GCA_002018475.1 Nicotiana obtusifolia
GTAGGTTCTGATACAAAATCTGTCAGAACTTAAAAGCTTCACAGCCCTCAGCCACCACTTGCACTCCGGTTGTACACATCTGAAGCAATACACAGCACGCGAATTAATCACCTTCTTGATTCTAAAATCTTTCTTCAAGCAAGAAAGTTTCAACCAACTGGCTAGTTCTTCCTTGTTCTTGAATGACATTCCTTTATAAAAACCTGTTTCATCATCTTGAACATGGCTAGACTGCATTGATTGTGTAGTGCCCACTGTATTGCTCGCAACTTCAGGTATAGGGATCGGGTCAGCCCCACTTCCATTATCTGGGATGTTCACATCCACCCCATCTAATTCATCATTTAACACATCTTGTTGGTCTTGAGATATATTGTGATTCTCTATCGGGCTTCCAATAACGTATACCCTTAAAATGGGCCTAGCTACATCATTCAAATAAGCACGCAAACGAACCTAATCAGTTATCTTAAATGGCAAGGCCCTCTGATTCTCAAAAGAGCTGTGCATGTAAGTGATGGCAAGATCTTTTGGTTCACAAGTTAATTCGCAATAGGTGATGATTAAGTTCACAAAATCATCGAACATAACATCTCTTTGGACAGTCATCGCTATCGTCTCTAACGTGTCGCTACCCTTCCATCGCCAAATATATCGATTCTTCTTCTCGATCCATTCACCATGGCAATTAACCCCTATTGTTATTGAGTCCTCCATTAGTGGTGTTCCAGGTACCTGAATATATTTTGTTTAACAAAAAATTGGTCATGAAAGTACATACCAATCTATAACAAAATGAACCAGCTGTAGCACTTGTTCCAACATATTATTAACTTGTTGCAACATGTAATAAAATTGTTTCAACAACTCACTAATTTGTTGGAATCAGCTTTAGTTTTTTTGGGGTAATATTTCACAGACTGTTGAAGATGTCCAACAGATTGTCGAGTTGTTGCAACAAGCGTATTACTTATTGCAACAAGTGTACTACTTGTTGCAACAACTCACTAATCTGTTGGAACCAGCTTTAGTTTTTTGGGGTAATGTTTCAGACTATTGAAGATGTCCAACAGATTGATGAGTTGTTGCAACAAGTAGTACACTTGCTTCAACAAGTAATACATTTGTTGAAGCAAGTCAATAATCTGTTGGACATGGCTTCAGTTTTTTGGGTTCTGTTTCAGACAAAAACTGAAGCTGACTCCAACAACTTCATAATCTGTTGTAGAAGTTGCAACAACCACATTGCACGTTGCAACAACTACAACAGCTACTGTAAGTTGTTGGAAAATCAGTAGATTTATACTCAGGTGAAAAATCGAAATAAAACAGCATTGTGGTACTTACCAAATGAGCGAAAACCACCACTCCCAAGTAACTGCCAGTGCTGTAGCAACAAAATCCAGTCAAAAAATTACAAAATCGGGTGGTCACATTTTTTTCTTTCTTGAGCAATAATGGCGGACAAAGAAGAAGAACAAGAAGAACAATGGAATGAGTTGTGAAGTAATTCCCACTGCTACACGAATGAAATCCAGTCAACAAAATTACAAAATCAGGTGGTCTTGTTTTTTTCTTTCTTGAGCAAAAATCAGTCAAGAAGAACAAGAACAAGAACAAGAAGAAGAATCTGTAGATGTAGAAGACGAAGAAGAAGAAACGAGTAGCAAAATAAGAAGAAGAAGCAAGAAGAAGCAGCAACAAGAAGAAGAAACGAAGCAAAAAAACAAAGGCAAAAATGGTGGAAACGGCGCAGGAGCGGGTAACATTTGGCGCGCTTTTCCCCCAGTAGGGTTTATGTGGGTTGGGTCAAAGTGTTAAAAATAAAACTTGAGTTTTAAATAGCTACACTAAAAGCTCTGGGCTAAAGTGTTAAAAAGATAACTTTGGGGTGAGTCAAACCTCCCTAATCACTAATCCAAAGTTTATCACCCCTACTCAATTAAAAAAACTAGAGTTACTCCAACTCAATTTTAAAACACATTTGTCACCTATAATTAAAAGCCCCAAGTTACAACTGCATATGACATGAAAAAATGACAAATAAAAAATTAACACGTGTAACTTTTATAAAAAAGAAAAAGACATTTAATTTTTAAAATGAAGCATTAGAAAATCCTCTTTACCATCTCCTTCCCCTCTTTCTTCTTCTCTAAAATTTTCCACCAAATCCTACAACTCTCATTTTCTATTCAATTTCACTTTCATTTTTTTAAAGAAAATTCAGCATTTGCTTCATCGAATTATTGCATCGTCATCTAAATACTCATCGTCGTTCTCGTTTCTATCGCCATCACATAACAGAAATCGATGGTGGTGACGATTCTGACAATACGGCAGAGGATTCCACAACAATTGCACTTGCAAACTAGGGTTAAGGCCTGGTCCAGATTTATGAAACATTGGCAACAATTCAATCGGCTGCTTGTCTAATTCGATCGAATATTAGAATCGAAAATAATAATGCTTCTTCTATTCGCTTATCCTCTATTTTGATGGTTGCCATAAAAATCATAACACTCTTTAATTTTATGAATTGAATGGTTTATCCGGTGTTGTTCTTGTTGGAGTGATAGCATGAGGGTGGTGATGAGTTTGTGATGGTGGAGGAAGAGTGGTGGTGACTATGTCTTGATTGGAGATGAAGAAAGTGGGCCCCACATGAAAAAAATAAAACAAAAATATAATTTTAAGAGCTTTCATGCGTCCAAAGTTGTGTGAAAATCAAATGTTTTGCCATGTCAGTTCGGGGTGTCCACGAGACTCACATGTGCTAAGTTGAAGTGCCTACTTGATCATTGAGTAAGTTGGAGTGTCAGATAAACACGTGAGGCCAACTTTAAATGTCTCTTCATGTATTTTGCCTAAATTTATTGTGTTTTGAATAACTAACCGAAAAAAATAACGTTAAAAGTCATGGTCTATTAATTGATAGTGTTTAAGTGTACTAACATGTAAACTTAAAAATAAAATATAGGATCCATTTTAGTTAGTAAGAATAGGTCGATACCATAAAATTCTTTAAAAGTTGTTAGTATATATAAATTAAATCAAAGTGATTTTCATATATATAAAACGACAATTACTATGTCACGATTAATTATGCTCCGCTATATAAATTTTTATTGACCATATTATTCCATTTAAACTCAACTCGAAACAATATTATACAAACAAAAAAAAGTATGGTTCTTTTTGGTATTTTAGTTCTACACTAGCGTAAAAAATCTTTTATTGCTACCTGCTTGTTTTTATGTCAACCAATTAAAAAATAAATTACAGCATATTCATTTCTATTGCTGCCAATCAATACTTGTTTTTATGTTAACCAATTTCAAAAATGAATTAGAGCTTCTGCTGTGCACAATGAGTTTTGCCGATTAAAATTCATGGGTATTAAGAATCTAAATCATGTAAGTATAATTCTGTAAGCTGGCAAAACTCATGGTTTGATACGAACTTATTTAATGTATGAAAGATTAACATTCACCAAGTAAAATAATGTATTTTTTTTTTATACAAGGTAAATGAATTGCAAAGTTAACTCTTGGGTTCATAAGACACATATTGATCGAGTTAAGTTGTTCAATTTATCACTGATAAAGTTAAAGAATTCAACTAATATTTCGTGCCAAGTTTGAATGGCTAGCTAGATATTAACTTCTCCTGAATCACAAAGTAAAAGAATCTTCTCATAAATACCAAGACAAGGTCTAATATTATGAATCTCTATATGAGCCTCTACCCGAAAGGCTAAAGATATTCGAGGGATATTTAGCTCCCGTTTGACTGTAGATTTTTGGCTTTAATTTTAAAAAAATAATTGAACATATTTTTTATTTATGAAATATGATCATATTTGGAGGAAGGTTTTCAAAAAAAAAATTTCTTCCACTCACAAAACTTCAAATTTTCTTCAAATAAAATGCATGTTCAAGCACAACTTCAACTTGCAAAAATTATTTTTCAACACAACTTCAAAAACTCTTTTTTCAAGTTTCAATCAATCTATGTCCACTAGCTTAGGAATTTTAGCTCATTAATTTTCCTTAGCTAAAAAAAGGCATAATACATAAACAGGCCCTCAAACTTGGCCATAACTGGCAAGTATGCCCTCCAATTTTGGATGCGCACAAGTAAGCACCTCAATTTGTATAAAATTAAACACGTAAACACAAATGCTGATGTGTCACATAGATTTTGGAGGTGTCCAACTGATCATTTTGTAAGTTGAAGTATTCAACTGACAAAGTAAAGACCTACTTGTGCATACTCAAAGTTGAAGGGCATATTTGCCACCTGATGCCAAGTTTGAGGGCCTGTTTATGTGTTATGCCAAGAAAAAACTTGTTTACTAATACCATTTTTGTTAGTATGTGATCGTTAGACTTTTGTAGTATTCTTACTTTTCATAATGTGGATAGAAATATTATGCCTTGTGTCCATATCTAAAAATATACCAGAACGAATGACGGAGTGAGAGATGACTGAGAATGGAAAGAGCAAAAGTGTAAAATAATTTATTCCAATTCAAACAATTGGTCTAAATCCTAAAACATTTAACCAAACAACTCGCTCCCATCTAATTTGAGATTTTATAAATTATTTTAATTCACTAATTTGCCTCTCATAAAATTTATCCTATCCTATACGCACTCTCCTCGCCCTGTCGTAGTTCTCCATTTACTCTCATACAATTTAATATCTCTAGTTATCTATAAGACTGCATATATTACCTCGTTTGAAAAAACTTACGTATAGGCTTTATAATGATGAATCTTCTAATGACTCTTTCCTCTAAAAGTACGGATTTTACCACCCAAAAGTACAAAGATATCATATTATCATATATTTACCTTTGCACTTATTTTTCTTTTGATCAGTTTGCAAATATATACTACTATTATCGATCATTTATCAGTTACCACGCAAATTTGAGATACCATTGAATTAGCGTTACTATGATATTGTCTTTAATCTGCTTGGACACTTGAGACTGTTAATTCATTTTGTCATTATTGTATGGGCCAAAATTACCCTAGTTATGTTAAAACCAAATCAACATTAGGAGAACCTTCGAAGGCTGCCACGCGTCATTGGCATGAGTTCGACAAATGACGAAGGCAAGATCGAGGAGTCAACAGAGACTGAGGTCGATGATGAGCACTCTCCTTAAGCGGAGCATTAACGGCTAGTTTTAGGGATAAGACTTTAAAGAGAATATTCTAGTGAATATTCTCGAAAACTGTACTATTAGGGTTTTGTGGCATATAACCCCTTATAAATAGAAAGTGACATAGCTATAGAAGGGGGATGGGACACTCATTGTAAGAGAGAACACTTTGACATTCTCTAAAGATTCTTGCTTTAATACATCCAAAATATACCTTTTTTCTCAGATCTGATTCTCCTTTTATCCCACGGTCCAAGAAGAATACGAATATTCAAAGGTTTATCAATCATTTATCACTGTCACGAGAAATATCATCGAAACTCACCTTTTTCGGTTACCCCATTTGTATTTATTTACTTTAATGCCATTATATTTCATTTATTGCTATTGAATGCTATCTTCTTTTCGTGGATAGAAATGTTATGTCTTGTGTCCATATCTAAAAACATACCAAAACGAACGATTGAGTGAGAGATCACTAAGAATTGAGAGAGTAAAAATGTAAAATAATTTATTCTAATTCAAACAGTTGGTCTGAATTCTAAAACATTTAACCCGCAACTCGCTCCATCTCATTTGAGATTTTATAAATTATTTTAATTCACTAACTTGCCTCTCAAAACTTATCCCATCCTATACGCACTCTCCTCGCCCTGTCGTAGTTCTCCATTTACTCTCATACAATTTAATATCTCTAGTTATCCATAAGACTGCATTGAAAAAAAAAAACTTACGTATAGGCTTTACAATGATGAAATCTTCTAATCAGGGGCAGAGGTAGGGTATCCTTTACGGGTTCGGCCGAAGCCACTGGCTTTTGTGTAGACCATATTTGTATTAGAAAATTTATTAAATTTGTATTGATATATAATTGCGAATCCACTAACTAAAACGTGCTATGAGTTTGGTGTCAAGTTTATAACCCACAAACTTCAAATTCTAGTTCCGCCTCTGCTTTTAATGACTCTTTCCCCGAAAAGTAAGGATTTTACCACCCAAAAGTACAAAGATATCATGTATTTACCTTTGCACTCATTTTTCTTTTGATCAGTTTGTAAATAAATACTACTATTACTGATCATTTACCAGTTACCGTGCAAATTTGAGATACCATTAAGGCCAAGCGAAACGCACACTTTTCGGGGTTCAACTTTATTCCGTATCGCCTAAGTATGTCGAAAGTTTCTCTCAGATTGTCGATGTGATCTACCTTCCTTTTGGACTTGACCAGCATGTCGTCTACATAGACTTCCATCGTCTTACCGAGTTGGTCCTTGAACATCCTCGTCACCAACCTTTGGTAAGTCGCCCTCGCGTTCTTTAACCCGAAGGGCATGACCCTGTAGCAGTATGTCCCTTGATGGGTGAAGTGATTTTTTTCCTGATCCTCTTCTTCCATGAGGATTTGATTATAATTTGAATAAGAATCCAAGAAGCTCAATAGTTCATGCCCAGTTGTTGCATTGATAAATTGGTCGATATGGGGTAATAGGAACGAATCCTTTGGGCATGCTTCGTTTAAATCTGTGAAATCCAAGCACATCTGCCATTTCCCATTCTTCTTCTTAACCATGACCACGTTGGCGACCCACTGGGGGTACTTCGACTCCCTGATGGAGCCATTCTCTAACAGTTTTTCCACCTCTTCACGTACCGGGTCATTGACCGCGGAGTTAAACTTACGTCTAACCTGTATCACTGGTGAGTGGAATGGGTCGACGTTTGGTTTGTGCGTGGTGATTTCCTTTGGGATACCCGTCATATTTGCATGGCTGAAAGCAAACAAATCTGCATTAATAGTTAAGAATTAACGGAATTTACTTGGTTCCTGAAGTTTGCAACTGATGTCAGCTTTCTTGCTGTGATCGTTGAGGTCTAACTGAACGGGGTCGAGGTCTTCTACAGTCGATCCTACAGCTTCGACCATATCAGGGTCTCTGATGACGTCCCCGCTATCGTCACGTATCGACCTCGGCCTTGTTGATTGCTATGCCTTTTTTTCTTTGTCCGTTTGTTGAGATCGTGCTATCTAGGGCGATGCGGTAGCATTCCTGGGATGTGCGTTTTTCTCCTCGTATGATAAATATTCCCCATGGAGTCGGGAACTTGATGACCTGATATAAGCTAGAAGGGATGGCCCTCATGGTGTGTATCCATGGTCGCCTTATTATGGCGTCGTACGTTGTGTCCTGGTCCATGATATGGAACGTGGTTTCCAGAGTGACGCCGCCGGCCAGAATGGGGAGTGTGATTTCACCAGATGTTCACTCAACTGCATAGTTAAAACCAGTTAGCATGATGCAAAGCGGCACTATCTTATGTTCGAGTTTCATTTGTGCAAGTACTCGAGGATGGATAATGCACGCGCCGCTCCTATTGTCTATCATAATGCGTCTTACATCGGTATCCGAAATTCGTAAAGTAATAACAAGGGCATCATAGTGAGGGAAAGCCAAACCGTTGGTATTCGACTTATCGAAGATGATACTCTCTTCGAGTTCGTCATACCGTTCGCGGGTGATTGACCGTTTGAGCTTGTGGGTAGTGATGAACTTCACGTTGTTGATGGAAGCATCGTCGCCGCCACCGATGATCATGTGAATGGTGCGAGTTGATGAGGGCGGTTTCGGCGGTCCTTGATGTTGTTCACGTCCTTTGGCAAAGTTGGTCCTTCCCCAGTCGCTCAGCAACTCTTTGAGGTGTCCTTGTCATAACATGCTTGCGACCTCCTAGCCTTAGGGCGATGCAATCTTCGGTTTTGTGCCTTCGTTCTTGGTGGAACTCGCAGAGGGCGTTTTTTGTGGAACTCGCAGAGGGCATCCGACTTTCTGGTACTTGGATCTGACCTTATCTTTTGTGGCCATTTCACCTGCTCAGCCCGTTCTGGAAGGCTGCGATCGCCATCCCTTCTGGCACGTTCGGTAAGGTCATCCTTACTCGGCTGAACCGGGCGAGGAAGTCCCTCAATCCTTCTCTCGGAGACTGCTTAATAGCAAATATGTCATTCACTCTCGCCCGGCCTTCTTGGCCCCAGGATGGGACATTACGAACTTGTCGGCCATCTCTTCGAAAGTTTTAACGGAACGCGCAGGTAGTTGCGAATACCATGTTAACGCGCCTCCTGTGAGGGTTTCACCGAATTTTTTCAACAAAATGGAAGATACTTGTTCTTTGGAGAGGTCATTGCCTTTCACGGCGGTGACGTAGTGAGTCACATGATCTTCAGGGGTCGGTCGTTCCATCATATATCCTGAGGTAGGGCGGCGTTTTAAAGGTTTTACGTATGGCATGTGGAGCGGCGTCATCACTATAAGGTTGCTCGATAAATCGGCCAGCATCTCTCTTCGGCAAAAGCTTAGGGGCGCCAGGTATCTTATCGTCCCTTTCTTGGTGTTCTCTCATTTGTTTCGGAGTGCTCTATTCTCATTCTCCATTTTCTCCATCCCTTTTGGCTGCGAGAGTGACGTCGCTTGCACTATTAACGACATTGTGAGTAATACCTATCGTTGGAGGAGGAGGAAGTTGGTTGTGCTGCTCGTCTGCTGGTTGTATAACGCAAGTTCTTGCATTTTTTGTACCCGTGTCCCGAGCAGGCTTATGGAGGACGCTGGTTAATGTGTCAATTAGCCATGCCTCAAGGAGCTTTTTTACAGCTGAGGGCGTCCCCTCCGCCACAAATATGGAGGCTTCCTTACCAAGAGATTTTGTGATGCTGCAGTAAGGAGGAGGTGATCCATCTCGCCTAGGGGAGGCATTGGGCGTTGCGTCTCCGTCTGCTGTTTCACAGCTTTCATTGATGACGTTCATGAGGTTGGTTGGGAGGTCACTTATTATTCCCGTCCTTTCTTCCCCATGTTGGGATTTGTGCACACAAAGAAAGGAGATCTTGTTCTTGCTTCGTTTTTTTTTTTTTTTTTTTTTTTTTACGTTAGTGATCCGTGTTAGTGATAGATCTAGAAGAAACTAAAAATTTAACAAGGAAATCCCCACAGACGGTGCCAAATTGTTTGACCGAAAAGTATAACACCTGGCTCAAATAATTAAATTTATGTACTAAAGAGTCAAACCTAGTTAACAATAATATTTTTAGGTGTGAGTTCCTTTAATATCTTATTTCGAAAACTAGTCGTTATAGCTTCATCAGTGATGCTCGACCTCGACCATTGTCGTCATCTCGATCACGGCTCCCGTCGATTCTTCGGCTGCGGGTATTTCTGCTTCCTGGCCCACCTCACTAATGACGACTTGAGACTCCCTCCTTCTAGGTAATCTTATTTCGAATACTATCAGGATTTCGACCCGTACACTATGGTATTGTCTTTAATCTGCTTGGACACTGGAGAGTGGAGATTGTTAATTCATTTTGTGATTCTAACTTATTCAAAGTATCTAGAACCTTATATAAGTATGAGAAGATGTGAAAAGAGGAAACATTCTTTTTTTTTTTTCGCTCTTCTTAATGAAATAAATAGTAACCGTATCTCACTCTTTGAACAGCGGCGAAGTCAGAAATTTTTTCAAGGTCTGAAGACCTTGAAAGAAATTTTTCGACAAAGTGTGTTCAGTATATGTTATATACATTTAAAAATTAATATTTTATGTATAAACATAATATAATTTTTCGTAATATTTCAACGATCTTAGCAAAAGGTAGCTTTGCCCTGTCTTTGGACATTGTTAGGCCCGCATAATAACATCGAGCTTCTATGAGGGTGAACACCGGTCATCAACTCATAAAAAGTAGAGCAGGCAAAATTGATATTCGTACTTTCCGACTATCGTGTTTACAGGTTATTGAGACGAAAACAGTACGGTGATAGGCATACTGCTGTTACCCCTTTTATTCTACTGTAAAATAATGTAATCTTGCTATATATAGGATAATGTCACGAAGTTAACAAAGCAGCTGGAATAGCTCAGTTGGTTAGAGCGTGTGGCTGTTAACCACAAGGTCGGAGGTTCAAGCCCTCCTTCTAGCGTTTTCCAAAGTATTTTGCACTAATTTGTTTTTGACTGTTTAAGGAGGAGATTTTTGTAAAAATAAAGAAGAAAACCGTGAGCGGCAGGAACCGAACCCACATGATTTCTAGTCATGCCCTTGTTTTCTTTTAAAGTGAGTTGATGGCTTTAATGCCAAGCCCATGAATGTTTCATGAACACCAATGAAGGTTCAGCGCGGAGGAGTTAAGAGAAATCGGGTCATGTTCCCTGATACAAAAATGGCTATCCAGAAAGGATATGAAATGCTATACAACGTTTCTTTACAAGACTATAAATTAAGTTGGGCTGGATTTTTACGTGGTCCATATGGGCTGGATCAGCTGATTCCAAACTGTACCAAGTCCAATAAATTATGATGTAAATAGAAGGAAACAAAATTAAGATGAATTAATCTAAATAGCCGTCCACCTAATCATTTAAATTAAAAATAGTTAATATATATTAATTATATATAATAAATGTATAATTTTTATATATTGTGAATCCGGCTGGCCCAACTTCCACCTTATTACCCTGTTTAGCTCTATTCTCCTTGTTTACATAGTAGCCAACATCCCCATGGAAGTAGCAGTAGAAATGATACCAGATAGCCACTCTAAAAAGCTGCTATTTAGGAATTAGCCAGCACATTTTAAATTTTAATTTTTTAATTTATTTTTTTAGGAAAAAAATATCCTGAAGTTAAGATGTTTTGTTTAAAATTTCAAAACAAAAATAAATATTGGCTAGTCTTTAAATAACATCCCTGAAAATTGCTATTTGTGCACTAGCCCTGAAGTAGCAGCAGCATCTACAGTGTCTAAGGTATGTTGTATCCTTTGAATTATTTGCAGGTTTCGTTTTTGAAAATAATTGAATAATTTTCTTGCAGACAAATTTAATTGATTGAACGAGTACAAATTTGAAAGGTTGACTCAACAAAGGCGAAACTGCCGTATTGTATTTTTGAAAGGTATTTTTGTCATGGTGATTAATACTTAAATATTTTCTTCACCAAAAAAAAAGAAAGAAAGAGTTGCTGAGAAACAGCTTAACTGCAGCTCGACAGTGCTCTAACAACTATTGGTTTTTGCTGCATGCTGTCTTGCACATAGTGGCGGAGCTAGAAGTCCGAATGCGGGTTCGATCGAATCCAATAATTTTTGCTGATCAACTAATGTATTTGTGTTTAAAAAAATTATTAAATATGTACAAATATTAAATTTAGAACTCATTTATCAACTTTGAAGTCGTTATAAAATTTAGAACTCATAAAATTGAAATTTTGGCTCCGTCTCTGTTGCACATCATGATCTACAAAAGTAGAATGGTTGATTAGTTTAATCAGTCCCTTTCTGTTAGTACTCGGGATGTCATCTTGAAACATACATTACAAGGAAGATTACCACATAGACATAGTATAGTATATCAATTGTTAGACAAATGATTACGTAGAGAAACCGGGTATATATATATATGATGTTTTGTAGATTGGTTATATTAGAATGGTTAACTAGAATATATCTGTTACACATATATATGATGTACTATATATCAAGTAGGAAAATGTTGCTGCAGACTGTAATACACTACTGAACAGCAAAGAAACATCATTGTATGATCACCCCTTTAAATATTCTATATCTAGCTACTCTCTTATCTTGCCTTTTTTCCCTTTTTATCTCTTCATTTATTAAAGGAGTAGGTTTTATTTTGATCCTTATCCTTTTCTCCGGTGGTCCAGATTTTAAGGCATTCGTTGATGTCTAGTTTTATACTTAATCCGTTTTAATTTAGATGAGGTAGTTTAATTCAGTACGGTGTTTAAGAAGAAAAAAAAACTTTTAAAATTTGTGGTTTTAAAAGTTTAAAGGGTAAAAGCTTTGTGGGACCATGACAATTGTGTGGTTATAAAAGCTTCTCACTAAGGGTAAAATGAGTAAAATAAAGAATTTAAAGTTAAATTATTTCTAAATTTAACAATATATTATTTATTTTGGAATAGACTAAAAAGGTGAGTACCTCATTTAATTTGAAACGGAGGGAGTAGAAAAGAAGCTTCCTCTCATCTATTCTTTTGCACCTAATAGAACGAGAAATAAGGATTACATGGTGAAAGGGAAAGAAAAGAAAATCCTCTCTGATAAATCATAGGAAAATGCCATTTGATCTTAGCTCATAGCTAACCCAAGTAGCATTTAAAAGTATACTGTAGTATTTGTTAGCATAGCAAGTGGAGTACTATTCATCATATCTTAGACTAAGATATAGTACAATTGCCTAAAATATGAATACATTTGGTGGTGCACGAAATGTCTTTTCTTTTCGAATCAACAGTAACTAGGTGGAAGCTAGCTAAGAAACTTGTGGATATTAATTAAGCTAATTACCTAGCCCCAGCGTACTTGAACAATTTCACAGGACGTTTACCGAAAATTTTAACATAATATATTAATTATGTCCAAAGGGTTCCTAAAGTCAACACAACGTACTCATCTCTCGTAGCCCGTAGGAGGCACATGGTCCACCTTGTTTTTTGTTACCTCTTGTCCTGGGAGCAATTGGAATATTTACAACTTATTTTTTTGTTTTTATATATGCAGAAAGTACTCTGATTTCTGCTGTTCATGAGTGTCCGTTACACAAAGTCCTTTGCATAAGAAAGCATCTTCAAATCTTTCCCAAATGTGGAAGTTTTCGATGATGTAATTCCTTAACTGTCTGTACAATATATATTGTTTACTTCAGATAGTTACTTACAAGTTCACAATTAATCAATCAATCAACTATACTCAAACCAAGATTAGCTAGAAACGACTATATATATATTTTGCTAATCTACTACAATGCATCTTTCATTTTCCTTAAATACCCCTAACATCATGTTATCAATACATAAATGAGATGGATATTTTTGTCCTTCTACCCAATTTGGTTTTCCCCCTTTCTCTCTCACCTTTTGCTCTCCCCCGTCTCTGCCAATTGCAAATTGGGTGGGCGTTAGTGCTTTCTTTTTGTTATAATTTTGCTTTCGATCCAACTCTTCCTCTCTTAATAGTTTCCACAAGTTAAATACTGAAGTCCCTGGTATTAAAATGATGGTAATGTTTTTAGAAAGGGCAAAAAAATGAAAGCAAAGTTGTATACAATGCTAACCTAATAATAGGTTAGTAAAACCATATATATTGATCATCTTTATCCATTTTGTTTTATCAGGTCTATTTTAATTTTCAATACAAGATGATCTGTCATTTCATTTCCACAATATAAGTTTTGTTTATTTTTTTTGATTTTGCTACAGGATGCACCCATGTAGTTTGGCACCAGGGATCATGATAGAGATGAGTGGTGTTTTAGGGTTATGAGGGTTAGGGAGGAATTGGGGAGTAATAGAAGCCGTTTCAGCCATCGTTTAAAAGGAAAGAAGCAGCGGCAGTGGTGTTGGCGCGGCGTCGCAGCAGTGGTTGGCAGTGGTGACGTGTAGCGACAGTGGGGTGGCTGCTTGGGTGGGACGGCTAAGGCTAGGGTTTGGTGATGGAATCCCTAGGAATTAGGCTCATAATGATACCATATTGAATATTATTTGTGGTGAATGATTCATTCATTCATTACATGTCAAATATATAGAACTATTACAAGAGATAAATATGAAAATATAACATATATGGAAGAACTCTAAACAAGGTAAACATCTATTCTAAGAAAATATAATATATATGAAAGAACTCTAAATAAGGTAAACATATATTCTATAGCAGTCAAGTTGAGGTGTAGCAGTTTGGACTCTGGTTTTCTGGCCAGTAATTTGTACGAAGGCAGACAAACATATGATGAATAAAGGAAGACAGATGAGATAATTTACATATAAAAAGAGAGTGAGGTTATAATAAGAACCACATTGGAGATTATAATTAAAGAGTGCGGGTGTTTCCTTTGTGTTTCTTCTTTTGCTCTTCCGATTATATTATATAGATATTGGATGTTAATTGTCATGTGGCTGCTCTCGGGTAGCCATCGTGAAAAATGTACCTTAGAGTGCATGTGGTGGAATATGATGTTTTCCATTTATGCACTGTTTTTGCTTCCCACATGGCCGTTTCCCTTGCATTCGTCAGGGAGTTTCATTATGATGCTGTAGTTACAAAATTAATCCATTTTTAGGAACCCATCCAAGTTCCATCCGTTTCTTAACTTGACCCAATTAATATGTTGAATGTGACATGACTCATCAAATTATTGGGTTAAAACATGTCCAAGTAATGCAACGTTTACAGTCAAAAACTCAAATGTAAACGTAGAAACAATAGAATATGGGGATTATGTAAATTTGAAAGACTTAAACTAATAACTTAAGAAAAGTATATAAGGTTTTACATTTTTTTCCGAAAAAAAATATAAAAATAAAAAGGGAGTTTGGTTTATGACCATATATTGATTTTACCTGTTTTAATCCGTCTATATTTGATCCAAACACATTCATTTTTATATCTACCTTTTGCTATGTTACAGTACACGTGAACTATGCTGGACCTAATTATGTCGCTTAGGCGTTTGTCTTTTCTTTAAGTATCTTTAAGGCAGAGGCAAATTCAGGATTTTAGAAAAATGATGTACTATTATGAGTGTTTTATTGGTAATTAGCCAATTTTTACCTGTGCTATTAGCATTTAACCACAATTTAATAGCTACATTATTAGCCATTTCATTTAAACGCGAGTATTTTGAACAAAAGTAATCCGAGCACTAAACAATTCTAGCAATCGCTACTTGATTTCAAATAATCTACTAGTGAAACTCCGGCATAATATATTCTGGAGTCAGAAAAATCTCCATAGGTGAGATACAAAATATATGGTACTAGACTTTATAGTTTTTAAGGGTAAAATTCCAACACACTGTACTAGAATTCGAATATTTATAGGTTCAAACCCCAGCAATGACACCTTATTTTGAACTCCAGGACAAAATCGCAGAGTTCTAACTTCTACAAGTTAAAGCTCATTAATTCATTGATTATATGCTACATCATCCACTGCTACTAATTTTAATATACATATTTGATTTAATTATATAAAAATTAACACCGATACAAGAAGAATAGAAATTTCAATATGTTAGACTTGGTTGAAAGAATAAACCAAAGAAAGAAAGAAAGAAAAAAAGATAGTACTTAATTAATAAGCAAGAAGTGACACCAGAATAGTCCATCTCCCGTTGGTGTACCCAATTCTAGAATAAGAAAGAAAAAAATAACAAAATTGACATAAGATTTAAACTCCCAACCTCATTGTGAGAGGTACACTCAATAATTAAGGTATTTGTCACAGGGGTAATTTATGTCTCAGTCCGAAAACTGCCAGAGGTTCACCACTGTGCGGCAGTCAAGCCCAGCCTTGACTTCAGCCTTTCCAACACTTAGAATCATTTTAGGACGTTAGGGACTTAGAATAAAATTCAGGCAGCACGTAAAGTAAAGGCACACATGAAATTTACAGGAATCTCTTCCCAACTCGTATTAATATGTGAATAGAAGAACACAAAGAAGCCAATCCTATGGCAAGAACAAAGAACACCCTAGTTCCCTGCCCCAAGATGATTTCTCACCCTTAGGAATTACACTTAGACATTTTTGGCTAACACGTTGCCACAAGACTAAGTTTCTGCCCTTTGGGACAGCCCAATGCACATATTTATAGTGCAGGTTACCTAATTACACTTGGCAGCATCTAAGGCAATCAGCTGACAAACCTCAACTGATGGGCAAACATGATAGACATGATTAAAAACGTGCATCCACTTAGCCCCATGATCAGTCATGCTTGAATGTGACAGTTGTAACGGCTCAACTACACTGTCATGTGCCTAACACACTTTCTACTCGTTACTCGTGCACTGGATGTGCTTGTTTTGCCCAGCTGTTGCGCACCCAAGACTGGCATTGCGCCTAGCCTTACCTTTTGACACTGCTCCGCCCCAATGTCATGGTCACAGCTTGCCGCTCATGATTTAGCCGCACACGCTTGCTGCCACAGCTGCTTTCTCATGTCAAGTTGCCCCCAACTTGATCAAATTTGCCCATGCCGATGTCATAGCTTGTGTTGCCTTGCCTTGCCATGTCTTGGCCCCTACCTTGACATGGATTTGACTTGCCATTGTTATGCCAACCCGCACGTCCATGTGGAATGCGCCTTGCCTCCGTCAAGATGCGTTTGTCAACGCCGCATAGTCCGTCATGCCGAGCTGCCCGTCATGATGTTGCCCCAATTTTCAGGTTGTGTACCAAGGTCATCATAAAAATCCTTGTCACAACCCACATCTGCCGAGAAACTTTGTCAAGGAGTTAACAATATTATATGATACTTTGAGCTTGAGTGCAAAATATAATATTGCTATAGATGATCTAGGGAGTGAACCCCCTTCCCCCTCCCACAGATACACTTGATTTAAGTTGCGAGGAAATAATATATTATGTCAGCACCAACAAACTGTAAGTATTGGTGGAAAAAATACGAGATATATCTTTATTTATCTTTAATCAAATGTCTCACGTTTAAATGTTTGAAATTAAAAAAAGAAAAAAATCTAATAGGAGCCTTTAATGGATCAACATTACAATTCGATACCACATAAGGATGGTTACCCAAGAAGAAAAGAAAAAGAAGATTGGTCATGCTCGGAATCTCTAATGTTTTCAGAAATTATTCGGCCAAAACGGTATCTAGCATGCTTTCACTTAATTGACATCGTGTTCAAGCTGTGTTAAGAGGTTTCAATACTATCTCATTCAAATCAGGAATCATATTGCTTTTCTTAATATTGGTCAATTTTGACCCCTATCTTTTTTCTTTTTAAACAAATTAACAAACTGAACTAATTGTACGTAAGTACAACATGTCGAATAAAACAAGAAAAAATTGTCTAACTGAAGAGAAATTTCGAGAAGAAGAGCAATGGGGAATTCATTGAAGAAGAGTAGATGTTAGCACAACTGTAATGCTATTAGGTGAGCAAGCATTTCATGAAATAAATTAAAGACTGATACGACTTTGATTACTGTCTTAAGCTAAGACCCACAAAAGAGTACTATTATTACCTTCTTTATCTAATCTTATTTTAAGAAGAAAAAAATTAGTACTTGGATTTGGCAACTCTTGCGAATCTTACCCACTACTATTGTTGCAAATCTATAATTTATTAGGCTGACCATATTTGATAACATAGCTCGCTGTAAAAAAAATTCGAGACCTTAGTTTTAAGTACTCCATATTTAATGGAAGACATATGATACTAATAAATTGGAAGAATATTTCATTACACCCCTAAACTTATTTGCATCATTCTTTGAATATTAAAAGAAAGAAGTAATTATTCTTGAACTCCATTCTTTTGTTATAGAAAGAAGTAATTATTGGTCAAAGCAGAGAGTGCAATGTAGACTAGTGAAGGAAGATAAAAAACACATACGCCAACATTGATAGGACATTCTTTTATTAGACTTTTAATTTGGTATTGGAGGTTTTAGTCACCTCATGGCCTAGTGAGAGGACGATTTAACTAATGGTAGGATTTTGGAATATTTATAATGCCATCACGAAACTAATAATAGTTTGTACTCTATAAGTTGAGAGTTCATACCTAATTCGCCCCATACAGAATAAAAATGCAATGTGTTCCATTATTTGCCAGAAAACATTACACAAATTATTCAATGAAAGGTCTGATGTGATATTCTTTGTCGGTACCAAATTGTATTAACGATTCTGTTACACGTGCAATGACCCTATTTCATCATTATTCAGATACATCCCTCCAACCTGTGAATTACTCTAAACTTTTCTTTAACAAAAGGACATAATGTCCAATGCGGAGTATACAAATATTACAAGGACAAATAAGATTATCTTAAGATGTAATTTTTTTTTTTCAGATTCTTTATCATAGTATTGTTGCTAACTTTTGATAAGTCTATTTTCTTACGCTTGTTAATTCTCATAAAATTATTTATGAACTCTAAAATCGAGTTATACGTGCAGGTAAATGTTGAGCTAGGAGAGGAATACACCTCTTGGGGTCGGTGGATATTTAAAAATCGACTAAATCGAATGAATCCTACCATACAGAACCGATTTTTAAGTTTTTTAAGACTTTTATATAAATCTATAACTCTATCGATAATTAGGGTAAATTTTTTATTTTATAAAAATAAACCGAACAATACTAAACCGTACTGAATAAATTTACAATGTGAAAATATATTTATATATTAAGTTTAAAAATAATAAAGCATTAAATTTTTTCTTGGGCTGAAATCATGAAACAGAAACAAGCCAATAAGTAATTAAACTCAAAATCCTAATTCCCAAACCTATTATGCTACTCCTATTGAAAGTAAATTATTTTCAGCATATTCACTAGCAAGACACAAGGTATTGTGGCGATTATGAGTAGCAAACTACAATGTATAGAATATGTTTCCTTTTGTATGATTTGGATTTATCTTTTTGAATATTTAATCTTCTATAGACTTTATTTTTGAGTCCCAGCTTGGTTAATATTTTTTTCACTCGTGTGATTTATATTCCTTTGTATTTGCTTAGTTTCTTCTACATTGCTGTAGAATAGCTAATGGATTTGTACTTTAGCCATCTTTCATATTTTCTTAATTCATCACCCGTTAAATTGTAAAAATATCTAAAGAGCTTTGCTAAGTCCTATTAAAATACTTATGTTATTGCATTCTACTTCTAGTAATGACTTTTACAAGACATTTTAAAAAATATCAAAAATTAACCGAACTGTACTGATATCGAAGAAAAACCGACATGATTGGGACAATTTCAAAAAGTCTAATTTTAATTATATATAATAAAATAACTAAAAAATTAATATGATATAAATTTTATAAAATAATTGACCGAACTGAACTATTAACACTCCTGACACCTCTACGCCACCGAAGAGGGGAATAAACTCATCCAAACTTGGGTGGGAAAAAAATTACTCGTCCAAACTCAGTGTATACACTAACAACTCAATATATACATGACATGTGTCATGTGGCTTTACAGAAACTGTTACCGGTTAACTATCGTTAATTAATAGATATTCTCTACTTATTTTAATACTAATCATAGTAAACTACAAGTAATATAATATGGCGTAAATGCTGCGCGCGCAAATTCTCCCCCCGGCTCCCCACACACACACTACAAAAAAGCTTGGCTCCATCCTTTCCCTCAGGTTCACAAGCACGAACCTTGTAATTTATTTTTACTGTTAGGGAAGAAATTCTTAACCTAGATGTTATATTAATTTATAACCTGTATTATTTAAGCAAAGTAGTTTTGTGATAGTAGCTACCTGGGAAATTTTCCAGTGGTATCAGCTTAACTAACTGCATTCGTCCATATTAATTAGGTAGCTTAGCTGACTCTTCTCTGCACGGCATCTTTATCCATTTATTTCCTTTCCTTTTCATTTTCGCAGGGGCAGATAATATTTATGCATCCCTAACTCCTTTTGATTAAAAATGTATTTATAATGTTTATCCTTTCAAGGTCGTTCTTTCATATCGGTTAATTTAGTGATCCTCAATATTTTTATTTCTTGTTCGTGATAACTTAAATATATAATTTGATAAAATTATTAATGAGAACGGGTCAAGTAAAGTGAGTGATAATCATGAGTAATATCTATTTCATACTAGCAACAAAAATGGTAGATAATTTTCTTCACCTACTTAATTTTTATTGAATAAAATTATTCGATATCTATGGTAATTGAAGATATTAGATTTTTAATAAAATAATCAGTAACAAGTTGATCAAAACACGACTGTTATTAAAAAGTGTTGATTATTCAATAAAATATGATATTCATCGCCTGATCTCGTAATTACTTAATTTGTTGACATGGGAGGAGCATATATCATCGTTAATTAAAGACCCTATATAACCTAAAAGTAACTATGATTATTCCACCTAAAGATCTCATATGCTATTATTCGAAAATAAGCGGCGACATATCATTAGCAATGTTCATGAATATGATGTTTCAACTGACCTTCCCGCTCTCATTCCCTTGTTTGTCCCTTGTCTTTTTGTGTCAAAATTCTTAGATAAACTTAGGTTTATACGGATTGTCGGAACGAGTTAAATACAAGAATTTTTTTAAAATCCACTTAGATTCTTAAAGCATATCGATCGAGAATAACTAAGTTTCATCCAAATCTCTTTTGCAACCCCAATTTGAACCCAAACGTAACGCTAGTTAAAGAGTGCTACCATAAGTAGACAAACGTTGTCATGATCTTGTTATCTAGGTATATTTACGTTCATATTCTTTTGACAAAATTGTTTTAATTTAATTTCTAAAAGTATCAAATTCACTGATACAAATTTTTGACAAAAATAAAATAACACTCTCTTATACTTAACTAAGCTTACATCAATCAGAAGGATTTCAAGTATTCGAGCTATAATTGTACAATGAAAACTGCTGTTATTGAATTTGAGAATTAGGCACGATATAACATTGCTTTAGTTTACCGAAAACTAGGACTGAAGGCTGACAGATAGTGTAGAATTTTTTCTAGTCTGGCCTGTAGTATTCTTATTTTCTTATTACTAAATATTTATTATTACACGTTGTGTCATTCTCACCAGTAATATTATAACTATTCTTATATTTTTTTATTTCTGTATTTTTATTGTTACACAATGTGTCATCTGCTTCCGTTGTCCTATTACCTTATTGTTGTTAATGTTTGTTACTTCCTTTTAACTATTTATCGAGTCGAAGATATATTGGAAATATTCTTTTTACCTTAAAAAAAAAGGTCCACATTCGTATTACCTTTCTCATATTTCATCCGTAGAATTACACCAAATTAAATTGCTGTTGCTCTCAAAGCCAAGCCAAGAATGTTGAAGACTTAAAGAAGTGGAATGATGGCATCATATCCATAGTTAGCCCATTCATCCTAGTTAGCAGTTCCAGCTCCGTATCAAGGTCACGATCGATATCGTCACTAGCATCAAGATTGTCACTATCATCAATATCGATCTCATCAAGAAGAAAACCTTTAGGCTTGTTATCCAGGAACTTGTTCAGAAATACCGTAATGAAAGGAACATAGGAGTTTGTCGCTAGGTATTTGACCAAATAGGATCGTCCAGTTCCTATAGAACCTATCACTAAAATACCCCTAGAGGGGGATAAGGCTAAGCGGAGCGAAGAGAGCTCTGCTGTCAAGAATGGTAGTTGGGGGATGAGAAGGTCACCAAACTACTACATCCATCATTTTGTCCCATTTTCCAACTTAATTATTGCTCTATAATTAATACTCCAACACCAAATTAACCCCTAACTTGCCCTTTTCCCTCTCATCATACCGCCTAATAAATCTTTTCCTACTTTGTTTAAAACTTATCCAAAATCCACAAGCATCCCCCCAATAAAAGAAAAGTTCTTTCCTACCCAGAAAAGCCCCCATTATTATGAAAGAAGGCATCTTTTTATAGTTTTTACTTGTCTTGTTAAACCTTAACACCAAGAATCTTGCATTTATCACAATTCACATTTTTCTTGTTCTTAGTATAATGCCATTAACTGTTTCCACGTAAAAATAAAACCTGGGTGGGTCTTATTTTAGTTCTAAAGGACCATCTTTCACACTTTTTCATACTTTTCATTATATATTCGATCCCCTTATTCTCTCCATACTGAGAGTAAGGTAACTCTATCCTCTCCTACAAGCAAAGTTGTTAACTTTTCTTTATTCTTTCTTTTTCTTTTTTGGGTTTGTGAGTTTCTGTGTATAGCTTTTCAAGATCCGTTCTCAAAATGGGGTTTCTTCAGAGTAGTTGTACTAACTCTGGGGAGCCTTTTTACAGCTCAAAGACTCAACCTTTAGCCATTACTGATACTGATAAAAACTATTGTGGGTATGATGAGTTAAAAATCAAACCTTTAATTTACAGAATGATTTGGGATTTTGGGTTGGCCTGTTTTATTCCGACTTGCCGGCGGCGAACTTCCGGCAAGGATAACGATGATAAGGATAAAGGTGTTGTTAGCAGCAGTTTGGAGCATAATAAAGCTTGGTTACTTGCTGAGTCAGGAGCTTGTGGTACTGAATTGATTAATGCTGAGCCACATTCACTTCACTCCTCTTTTAGGTTCAGTTTTTGTTCTCAGGTTGAGCTTGAGTCTATGAATATGAATAGATGTTCCTCTGCTACTGTTTTGATGGTGAATTTGGATAATGGGTTGACCGATCCACTTTCCAGAGAGCTAAAATGGAGGAAAATTCAATCACTTGAGAGGAGTATTTCTCCTGTGACTCATTCTTTAATTAGGTTCACCTACGCTGAGATTGCTTCTGCTACTCGCTTTTTTTCTAAAGGTAGTCAATTTTTTATGTTCAAATTCTAGCCCTTCTTTATTTTTGAATTTATGTGATGTTGATTTGTTGTTTTTTCCTTTTCTTGAATTGGGTAGGTAGAGTTTTGGGAAGAGGAGCATTGAGCTATGTTTTCAGAGGAAGAGTGGGATTTATGAGGACTAGTGTTGCTATTAAGAGGTTAGATAGGGAAGATAAGGAATCTCCAAAGGCATTTTGTAGGGAATTGATGATTGCTAGTTCTCTTCATAATCCATACATTGTTCCTTTGGTTGGTTTTTGCATTGATCCAGAGGAGGGTTTCTTTTTGGTCTACAAGTATGTATCTGGTGGAAGTTTAGAGCGGTATTTACATGGTGAGAATCCTTTGTTTTCTTTTGTTGTCAATAAGAATACAGTTTGTTTGAGATTAAGATATATAGAGTTTGATTCTCAGAGAAGAAGAGGGGAGTGAAAGGCAGTCCAGCGCTTCCATGGTCTACGCGGTATAAGGTGGCCGTAGGCATTGCAGAGTCAATAGGGTATTTGCATTATGGAACTGAGAGGTGTGTTGTTCACAGGGACATCAAACCCTCCAACATTCTTCTCTCATCCAAGAAGACGCCGAAGGTAATGAAAGGAACATTCATATTTAACAGCTCAAATTGGTTGTTGTTCTTCTGGCTGGTTCTATAATTTAATCCTTATGTTGACTTATGCAGTTGTGTGACTTTGGCTTAGCTACATGGACTCCTTCACCTTCTGTACCTTTCCTTTGTAAAACAGTTAAAGGAACATTCGGGTATAATTTCTATCTTGATAACTCTTAGGCATGACTATGAATAAGATCCTCGCATTACTTGGCAGTAAAGAACATCCCTATATTTATGATATTTGAATTACATTTGCAGGTATTTAGCTCCTGAATATTTTCAGCACGGTAAAATATCAGATAAAACTGATGTTTATGCTTTTGGAGTTGTCCTCCTGGAGCTGCTAACTGGAAGGAAGCCAATTGAAGCGAAAAGAGGACCAGGAGAAGAAAACTTGGTGTTGTGGGTACGTTCTTGCTTTAATTTTTTCCAAGCTGTCTTTGCTTATCTTTATTTTGGATAGTTAAATCAGTCCGGCTCCATTTGTTGGTATTTGTTAATGCAAGCATATAGATTATCCACTATAATTTCTGCCAAGGATGTCTCTAGTGTGGTTTTTTGTTATAAAGCTAGTAATGTGCGATAACATGTCTCTTTTCCTTTCTTCAATTTGATTTTAAATGGCGCTTTCAGTTTTCCTGATGTTTAGAGATTTTTCGATCTAAATAGTCACTGTCGCAAAGAAAATATGGTCTTTAGAACAGAATGTTCTGTTATATTGATAGGATGTTCAAGCTCTCTGATACCACTGAGACATCCTGTGATTGATGACATTTTGAAAGAAGCATGGAAACCTTAGGTTGAGATTTGTAGAAGTATTATGCTTGATCATACTGATAGATGGCTCTAAAAAATGGCAATCCGGTGCACTAAGCTCCCACTGTGCACGGGGTCCGGGGAAGGGCTGGACTACAAGGGTCTATTGTATGCAGCCTTACCCTACATTTCTGCAAGAGGCTATTTTCACGGTTCGAACCCGTGACCTCCTGGTCACATGGCTCTATTATATACATATATATATTACACAATTACAATCAATTGGACCAGTTCATGCATGAGTCAGTGCGAGTGTGAAGTCATCAGATTCAATACACAGACGCTGATATTAGGCATAAAAATTTGGCAATGATTTGGACCATATATCCTTGTGTTATTACCATGATTGGCTGCATAACAATTTAGATCCTTTGTTCTTTTTGACAAGATTTGGACATTAAAATCGTCTTCTTTGTTGTTTTCAGGCAAAGCCTCTAATGCAGCAAGGAGCTCTTGAAAAGTTTCTTGATCCAAGACTCAAATTCCCTCAAAAGAATCTACAACAAATAGCTCGGATGACCCAAGCAGCAGCTGCATGTATACACAGTGAAGAGTCTCGAAGGTCCAATATGGACGAGATCATTGCCATATTGAGAGGCACAGAACCTCGTTCCACGACCAGGAAGAAGTCTATTTCACGCAGTAATAGTTGTGTGATTGAGTGTTATCCCCAATTGCAGCGGACAAAAAGTGAAATGAAGAGTCACTTGGCCTTGGCAATGTTAGGAGTTCCTGACTTCGAGGAGGATGATTTTTATTGTCGTTGACATGAAAACAATGAATTTGATTTTTACTTTTCCTTATTTATTTTTTTGCCCTCAACCCATTGTACTTGAAATGGGAGATTATAGTGTGACAACTGATAAGTCTAAGCTCATTTAACTTGTAGATAGAGAAGTAGTGGTTTGTATATATTTATCCCTGATTTTGGTGGGAAAATATATGGCAGGTTCTGTTTTGTATGATCACATAAAAAAGGTTGTGAATTGTTTTCTGGCATGATTTTAGTTCTTTCCTTGATTGCAAGTTAAGACTTTCATTGGTTATCCAAAATGTACTGTGTTTTAGCTAGTTTCGTATCGTCAAGTTGCTTGCTTTGGCCTGTAGTTTGGCGAAGCAAGGGTAAAAAGAAGGCCATTTTTTGTGTCATTTGCATTGAGATTTCTCAGTTTTTCTTATCTGCTTTTACTTCTTAATTAGTAATTTCAGCCAATCAAACCATTTTCTTTCCTGTAACCAAGAACCGTTGCCCTCTTTGTCAACGCTAAATTAATTGGAGCAGTTTATGACAATCTACAGTAGGGTTAGTAAATTTGTTGAACACAACTCTTATTGGGTTTTTAATGTATAGGAAGTTGACAACATATTTTCCCCGTGCCATTCTTTTTTTCTATTGATGGCGTTTATTAATAAAACAAAAGTTGATCAATCCATTTCAGTATTAGGTATTTAAGAAAAGATATGGTTCAGAAAGTACAACCATTATGCCACAAGAAATGAATAAAATTAGGTCACCTTTACATTATTTGTGATTTGCTAAGATAACGACAGCTAAACTCTCACATAGGACCCAAATAATGAAATATCTTGTCATAATACAGGTTTAGAAAAACTTGTAGTTCAATGTTGTTGACCCACGTTGCCTAAATTTATAAATTTATTTAAACCAAACATTTAGAACCAACCAAATAATTTAGAACAAAAAAAGAAAGATATACACACAATCCACCTCAACAATGATGTAAGGAATATGAGGTTACAGTTTTAACTAAGTGAAACGGTTTTCTGCAAGGGAAAAAAGAAAAGGAAAAGCCAAGACATTCGAAAGTGACATATATCAAAATGTAGGAAGAATATCCAATCATCGCAAAATCTAGAATTTAAAATTAGTAGGTTTAAAATGAGCATAATCTTATTATATGTATACATTTGAAATCTTTTTTGCATCTGTATACATAGTTTGAGTTGAAAGCAATGAATGTAGTTAAACTCGTAGAACCCACTCTAAATCCACTTTTAATGTTAAGGCGTGTGCATCAAGAAAGCTAGAATACTTTAGCAACATCCTTAATCAAACCTCTATTGGTTCGAGCAAATTCTTCGAATTCTTCATAAGAAATAAAGCCATCCCCATCAGTGTCAAGTTCAGCCATCATATGTTGGACTTCATCAGAAGTTACAGAGCCTAACATCTTCAAGGTTTCTCCAAGTTCTGCTGAAGAGATTTTCCCATCACCATTTAAATCAAAACGCTTAAAGATGCGTTCGCGATCAGCTACGTCTTGTGGATCTTCAGCCATTCTTTGGATTGTTTTTTTTGCCTTTTTTGTGATGGTTACAACACAAAGTTGGTTTTTTTTGTGAGTTTGATTTTGGACACTTAGATCCGCAAAATGAGTTACTATTTGAGTTATAAAGAGGTCTTAATCCAAACATGTATGGTCACCCTTAGCCTTAGGACACGGGCTTTGTGTAATTTTATGGTTCTATAAAACTTTGCAACAACTAGTCTGTTTGTTTATACTTTGTGAAGGAGATAAAAGTGACTCCAAAAACAGACGATGACAACATTTTGACGCCTCAAAATTGCGTACAATTGGGAAAAACAAAAAAATAGTTGAAAGATGCACAAAAAAAAAAGAAAAAAAGAAAATCCAAATATGAAACGTATCCCTATTTATTATTTATTAACAATCTTATGGGATCCTATGAATTGTTATTGCATAGTAGCATTTGATTTATAGTAGGTCAGATGTATTATTGCCCCACAGCAAATAACAACCAACAGCTATTAACAGTTTTCTTTAGTTTCAGTATGTTTGATTTATCATTTTCCAAACAAGAAAAATAAGTCTTCCTTTACTAAGTAAATAGTTTAGACGTCAATTATTAATGATCTGAAACCAAAAATTAGCTTTCTTAGGTGCTTGTCCGAAAGTGACAATTAATTTGTGAGGTCACAAGATTCACCAGGATAAGACACAAAAAATCATTGTTAGAACTTATCGACATGCAATTTCATATCGGACAGGAGAGGATTCGGGTTTTTGAAATTTGGGATGGGTCAGTTCTGTCTGAGCAAGACACTTGCCGTCTAAATTAGGGGCAGATCTACACAAAAGTATAACAGTATCCCTCAATCGACAAAATAGTATAACAGAGGGCACTTTAAACAATATTCAATAATTCATAGGCAATTTTGACCCTTTTCCATTGTAAAAAGGAGGCATATTATCTTGTATACTATGATTTCCTTTTTATGATAAGCTAGCCTTATATACTCATTCTAAACAACAATGGCAAACAGGGACAATATTTGGACATGAGACGTCCTAAAATATAAAATTTTCAGGTATATCTATATAATGTCTAATGCATTTTGAAACATATACTATCCCTAGATCTCTCTGATGTACTACGAAGCAACAATTACAACAACATACACAGTATTATCCTACACTATGGGATCTGGGGAGGATAGTGTGTACGCAGACCTTACCCCTACCTTGTGAGGATAGGGAAGTTGTTTCCAATAGACCCTCGGCTCAGGAAAGCATAAGCACCACATTTATAAAAATATAGACACAAAAGGACAGTACCAAAAAGCCATATAAAAGTAGAATAAAAACAACAAGATAGTAACGTGATCAACAAAGAAAACAACAGTTAGTCATAAAAACATACTACCAGCAGAAAATGAGACTGTGTGCCAATACTACTGTCTTGAACACTCTAGACTACCTACTCTACTATCCTAATCCTCGACCTCCATACTTTCCTATCAAGAGGCATGTCCTCGGTTAGTTGAAGCTGCGCCATGTCTTGCCTAATCACCTCTCCCCACCTCTTCTTTGGCCTACCTCTACCTCTCCCTAGGCCCTCAAATGTCAACCTCTCACACCTCCTCACGGGGGCGTCTGTGCTCTCCTCCTCACATAACCAAATCACCTAAGCCGCGCTTCCCGCATCTTATCCTCAATAGGGGCCACACCCACCTTATCGCGAATAACCTCATTTCTGATCCTATCTAACCTGGTGTGCCCGCACATCCATCTCAACATCCTCATATCTGCTACCTTCATCTTCTAGACATGAGCAATCTTGACTGGCCAACACTCAGGCCCATACAATATCGTTGGTTTGACCACCACTTTGTAGAACTTACCCTTAAGTTTCTGTGGCACCTCCTTGTCACACAAAACACCGGAAGCGAGTCTCCATTTCATCCATCCCGCCCCAATATGATGTGTGACATCTTCATCAATCTCCTCATCCCCCTGAATAATAAACCCAAGGTACTAAAAACGACCTCTACTAGGGATGACCTGCGAGTCCAGCCTCACCTCCCCTTCCCCTCCTCGAGTCTCGCCACTGAACTTACACTCCAAGTATTCTGTCTTGGTCCTGCTCAACTTGAAACCTTTAGATTCCAGGGTCTGCCTCCATAACTTTAATTTCGGTTCACACCGTCTCGCGTCTCGTCAATCAATACAATATCGTCTACAAATAGCATGCATCAAGGCACCACACCTTGGATGTGGCACGTCAATACGTCCATCGTCAGAGCAAACAAATAAGGGTTGATTACCGACCCCTAATGCAATCCCATCATAACAGAAAAATGGTATGAGTCCCCACCCACCATCCTCACTCGGGTCTTTACTCAATCATACATGTCCTTAATCAACCTAACATAGGCAACAAGTACACCTCTAGCCTCCAAAATCTCCCTCGAAACTTTATCATACGCCTTTTCTAAGTCAATGAACACCATATGCAAGTCCTTCTTTCTCTCCCTGTACTGCTCCATCAATCTCCTAAAAAGGTGGATGGCTTCTGTTCTCGAACGCCCGACATAAACTCAAACTGGTTCTCGGAAATAAACACACTACTCCTCACCCTTAGCTCTTTCACTCTCTTCCAGACTTTCATAGTATAGCTAAGCGGCTTGATACCCCGATAGTTATTACAATTTTGGATATCACCCTTGTTCTTGTATACAGGAACCATCGTGCTCTACCTCCACTCTTCGGGTATCTTCTTTGTTCTAAAAATGACATTTAAATAACCAAATGAGCCACTCCAAGCCTGCCTTGCCGCACTCTTCCAAAACTCCACCAGAATTTCATCCGGCCCGGTCGCTTTGCCCCTACTCATCTTACGCATAGCCCCCTCAACTTCATCAGCTCTAATCCGCCTACAATACCCGAAGTCACAAAGACTCCCGGAGAGTTCCAAATCATCCAGTATAATGCTCCTGTCCCCTCCTCATTCAAGAGACTATGAAAATAGGTCTGCCATCTCCGACGGATAAGCCCCTCATCCAACAAAACTCTACCTTCTTCGTCCTTTGATTCTTCGTCCTTGATGCACTTCACTTGGTCCAAGTCACGCACCTTCCTTTCTCGCGCCTTGGCTAACCTGAACAACCTCTTATCCCCACCTCGGCCCTCGAGTTCCTCATACAAACGATTAAAAGCTGCAGTCTTTGATGTACTACGAAGCAAAATCAGTTGATTTTCATGCATCAGAAATAGGATAACAACCAAACTGTCTATGCTAATCAAACACTGTTGACAGATATAACAGTTCAGATTTGAGAATGAAGGGGAAATGTATCTGAATATGACGAACAAAATGTCAATGCTAATCGAACATAATTGACACAACAATCCAGATTTGCGAATGAAAGTAAGTGCAACCACCCATGCATTATCCTCACGAATTTCAACACTGATTGTAATTCAATACATGTGATTAATAATGTGGTTATGAGCATCCACATATACATCAGAAATTATTACCAATTACTTTTTGACCTGTTTTCAGGTTTCTGTCAACACTCTACCTCTAGACCAACTCAATAAATGATTTTTTTTTGCGCTACAAGAATGCAGGAAAACAGAAGGCACAACTTCGCAAGCATTTAAATGACACTGATTAATAGGTCGGATGATATTATGAAACTGAACTGAGCAAGGAATTCAACACAACTTCTCTTGTTGGCAAAGCTGGAATTGCTCCTCTCTCCATCACAGTCAATGCACCGCAAGCATTAGCAAAACAAAGGGCATCTCGAAGTTTGTCCTCATCCTAAGAAATTCAGATTCACAATTAGCTATAAAGAGGATAAGCACATTGTAATGAAGTATAAAGCGCAACTCCAGAAAGAAAGGCAGGAAGAAGTTTGTCCTCATCCTAAGAAATTCAGATTCACAACTCCATCATTATGAAGTATAAAGCATAATTCAGTTCAGCCGTTTCACTTTTTTTTTTTCTTTTTTCATAAAGTAGCTGCAGCAAGAATAAAGATGTGGTATAGTTTTAGCAGCACTAGAGCTTCACCAAGTGCAAGTTCTCACTTGCAAAACGCAATTGCCGAAATTGTGATTTTTTCAGCTGCCTTATATCACTGGATTGCATATGCAAATTAGTTATTTAGGTTACTAATTAACAAGAGGTTCCAATTAAACAGTAGAATATCCACACTATAATTAAATCATAAATGTACTTCAATGTTGTTATACTGAGGACACTTATGTAGTGCACAAACAAGAAACCGCATCAAAATCGTTTTGCTGATTAGGTAACATGATATGAGAAATCATATAGAGAGTACAGAATGTAAAGTAGCAGCCAGCAGAATGTCAGTATAGAGGAAATTAGAACTACAGATCATTATTAGATTACAACAAAACTTAGTATAATCCCACAAGTGGGGTCTGTGGAGGTTAGCGAGTATGCAGACCTTACCCCTACCGTGAATGTAGATCGTTTCCAATAGACCCTCAGCACGAGGAACAGAACATTATTAGATTAAATACAAAAAGCCTTACCTGAAGCAGTGAGACATTAGATGCTAGCTGTGACAATATTCCAGCTACAAAAGCATCTCCAGCGCCAGTGGTGTCTACAGCATCCACCTTTAGACCCTTAACTCGCCCACTGAAATCCTGTTTTGCATCACTCAAGCAACTTCAGAGAATTTATTTTTTCTATCTCTTTCATATATAGCGTAAAACTGGCAAATCAGAAGGTGTACAATTATCAGCTTCGTGACTGATTTAGAGATTTGGCCTAAAGATGCACAAAATTCTAATACTTTTAAACCTGCTCTCATGCAGTTTATGTGCCACTTGAGCAGGAACAAGCTAACGAATATTAACCAGCTTGACGAAGACCAATAGATCTCACACTACCTCTAATGAAGTTTTTAAGAAAATAGAGAAAAATAGCAGTCATACTGTTTCAGATCATGAATCACGAAAGGGAACAGAACAAAGAATCTATTAATAGCAGCTTCGCAGGAAAAGGGATTCTTATTAGTATATACTTTGGCATGTATCACAGAGCAATGATTATGGTCCTTTGCAATCAATTGATTTTGCAATCATTCAAGCAACAGGTGAATCAACTCTAACAGAAATCAATAATATTTTATTAAGCTAAGAATTGGCTGGATAGCATTTATAAAGGGCACAACATCTTTCTTTTTTTGGATATGTTATAAAGGACACAGCATCTATATGCGCATTTATCGATTATCCTGTGGCAGATTGTACATTTTATAAATGTGGTACTCCCAAATAGTTTAAAAAGGTATGATTCTACAGAATGGATATTACATCTTAAGATATAAGGATCAAATACAGAGAGATTCAAAACTTCTTGATAAAGGGTTACAGAATCATTTGATTACACACATCGATTTGTGTAGACTGCAGAGCAGAATGCAGTTAGAAGCTTACCTTGGTGTAATATCGGCAACCTTCTGGGCCTTCTGTGACGAGAAGTAACTTGAGATTTGGATGGTACAACTTCCGAACAACATTATCATCATAAGGATCTTCTCCATGCGTCAAAAACGAAATCTCTTCTTCACTTATCTGGCGATAACAAGCAGCTGAAACATCAGATGTAACATTCCATTTGAAAGTTCAGACTTTTAAGTTCGACTCTCTTGCAAGACTAATGATACTGCCATTAACTAGTCATATTTAATATTTCACATTGGACACCTGAAAACAAGTACCTTAATTATATCAGCAGTTTCCCATATGCTAAGGATTCCTTCTCTAGCACTTTCCGCAGATGGCCATAGTGGAAGCCTCAAATTTGGATCATAGGACAAGATTACACCAGCATCCTTCGCAGCTCTTGTAGCTGCGATATGGGCTGATTTGCATGGCTCTGTAATCAGACTTATGGAGCCGTAATGAAAAATTTTTGCCTGCCAAAGGTATAGGAATCATCGGGTATCACTATCAAGTTGACTATCCAAATATAACATAGTACTAAGGGTCCACCAGAAATAGCAGAAAGGATGTCAAGTATCAATAATGAAACTGTGAAATAAGGATAGCTAAGTCATAGAGAAACATTTTTAAAGATTGGCTGACTTGTAGAGAAACATGCTTTCCAGACAGCATACAAGTTGCTTACATACTTCTCAAATAAGATGGTTTTCAAAATATCTGAAGAACTGGACTGTAAGGTACTCTTAGAACCAAATCTTGAACTATGTAAGGTTTTTAAATAATAAATAGCATATACAAAATAAGAAAAAGTCATTCTTAAGAGAAGTAACAAAGAGGACCAATACATAAACTTTTATCATTGGAACATGTAAGTGACAAAACTAAAGACTCCTTGTATGGTCTCATCGTTAAAGATTATGATCTTAATTTTTTCTTGCTTTAATGAAACTTTGAAATACTTCTTTTTTCGAGGATAAAAGAACTTCATATACCTTCCTGATCAACTCTAAATCGAGTTCATCCTCTTGAAGCAACATATCAGCACTCGGATTACGATAGAACATAAATTCACGCTCTCCATCCTTTCTCAGTGTTACAAATGCTAAAGCAGTACGAGCACCTGGATCAAAGCGCATTCCATCATTATTGACGTTGTTCTCCTTCAAAATATCAGCAAGCATGTAGCCAAATTCATCTTCACCAACCTGCACAGGATTACAAGAATCATAAAATACTTATTGTTTTTTTTTCTAATTGATTTCTGTTTCACACATTTTTGATAGATTATTTTCATTTTCACATATCTTTTCTAATTTATGTTCTCAAATCAGCAAAGGAAACAAATGAAGAAGATAACTTGAAGCGGTAATTAATATGAATCCTCAACAATCAATCAAATTTTCAAAAATCGACAGGGCAGGAAGGAAGATGACTCTGCTGGATATTAAGATGAGTTTCCTAATTCCATAATTCATATGCATTAGTCCAGAATAGAGAGTCTCGGATGAGGAAAAATCTGTTTCTTGCTAATGTTATATGCTAAGTTATATAATCTCAGCTTTGAAACAAGTACATTAAAGAAGGTAGTTAACATGTGTATCACGCCAGATGACCATTGTACGTTGAAGCAATTAATGTTTCCTCAGCAAGTGTGGCAGAGACATAAATTAGATGTAATGCAATATCAAGCATGCATTATAGATTGATAGTTCCTAAGTTGTGAATAGTCTTGGAGCTCCTAAAGCCACTTGATGACTTAAAATGTTTCTAAGAAACAGAAATTGACGTATGTCTGAATAGAGACAACAAAACAATAACAAACAGTCGCCTACTCCAGCAGCCTGGAATGGTGCTTAGGAAGGAAAAAAAATAGATAGTCAACAATAATTAGCCAGATGTCAAATCCAAAACATACTTGATAAAGAAGCTAGGTCCCTGTACACTTGTTGAACTGAGAAAATCTATCTACCATTACAATTATTCAAACCTATGTTTAGCACATCGAGTTCAGAAAAGACTATAAAAAACGTAAGCAAATATTATACCTTCCCAATGAAAGCTGAGGAACCACCAAGACGGGAAATGCCAACAGCAACATTAGCTGGTGCACCACCAGGAGCCTTTTTAAATGCAGGTGCTTCCGCTAATGACAGCCCACTTGTGGTCGGAACAAAATCAATGAGCATTTCTCCAAAGCATACAACAAGTGAAGATTCATCCTTCTCCAGTGGCCCATTGTCGCTTGGCAATGCTCTTCCTTAAGTAATAATTGTAGAAGAAAAAAGCATAAATACAAAAAGTAGGAAGCAAATTCTATACACAGAAGAAATGATCATACTGTAGCCCGCGCAAGGGCATAGTTCACAATTACAGAATCAAAGACAGTTCAAAATTACAAACCAATATGAGCACCTTTTAAATTTTCTACACGCATATTTAAATCAGTCTGAGAATATGCTGAATTGTACTGTGTACAGCTGAAAATAACTAAAATAGAAAATATTAGCAAAATTCGAAAGAAGAAACACCTTGAAGTTTGCATCGAGGAAAGAAAGGGAGAGACTGGGAGAGAAAAGGTGCTGCTTTTACACTGCATCTTCTATGGGCAGGGAAACTTCTAGAAGCTTGACTTGAAGTGGAAACTCCACTGAAGCAGAAAGTAGGAGAATGAAGAAGGGCCATATGTATATGAGGTTTTAAAGAATAGTAGAAAGGAATATAGTGTTTGATCTGAGAAACTAGTTGAGATTTAAAATTGAGACCCTAATACAGTTACATCAGGCGTTAGATTTCAGCAACTAAAAGGGGAAAGTACGATGTGACGTGTTGGAGTAATCGTTGGAAACTTGGAAGTTTCAGACAATAAACCCTAATTTTCGGAAGAATTGAAGCAGTTGTTCTGTTCCAGTAGAGAGTAGCAGCGGAGAAAGCAAAGACCAAAGAGTGGAAATTGGATAAAATACAAGGACCTCTAGTTTATCCTTTGTCAGCTGCAAATCATGATTTACCTACTCACTTAATTAGTGATGTGGATTTATTTCTTGTTAATTATAATTATTTCTCAACTAAGGATGACGATGGATCAGAACGGTCCAATTTTGGTTTGACTAGGAAAGCCTTTCCCCATAGTCTTGCCCCTCCATCTCCGCTATTAAACTGATATTATATAACATCGAAATTCGAAATTATAATACGCGGCAAAATTGTTTAATAAATATATTTTTATTAGCAAAATATTGTATTCAGTAAACTAAAAATAAAAATACTATTAGGTATATAATAAAATATATGTTTAACTTTATACTAGATAAACTTTGATAAAATTTTAATTAATTTTAACATTGACTTTCTTAAAATATTTTAAATGACGAGTTACGAGAAGGACAAATATGTCATTTTCTTCGGTTCTTACAATAAGCTCAAGCACAACAATTTCCCGTGTGAGATGACAATTTGAATCTACTTCTAATTTTTTTGTAAGATCAACAGCCCAACGAGAGTTATGCCACAAGATGCTAAAAACAAGTACCCGTTTTCCACCACATTTTGATTTAAGTCCTACTACTGCTATGAAAATATAGTGCTCCCTCCGTTTCAATTTATGAAATTGTAAACCTGTTTTACTGATGAGGGAGTTTAAGAAAAAAGTAAAGACTGTTGAAATTTATGGTCCTAAATAAGGTAGAATATTTGTATGGTTATAATTTTTTTAGAATTTGTAGTGGTAAACATACCAGAGTATTTCTGTGGTTATAAAAGCTTCTTATTAAGGATTGAATTTGAAGTTTAAACTAAATTATTTTTAAATTTAAAAAGAGTTATTTTTTTCTAAACAAATTTAAAAAAAAATAAATTCACATAAATTGAGACGGAAGTAGCAAATAATTAGATGAGAAGGATGGAGCACAAACTGATAAAACATCAATTATTTGATTGAGAATAACCAACAGTGAGACCATCATAAATTTGAAATTGTTGATACCCTTTAATGGGACATCTGGACCAATTACAACAGGCGTAACACCGTCCAAGGAGATGCCAACTAGCGGATGTGACAGAATTTCCGGTACGCTATCTTACTGAATTCTCAAAGCAAATCAAATGGTTTATTCATTCTGATAAATTGATACAATATGAAAGAAAAGAAGGAGAAGAAGAAAAGGAATCCTGCAAATTGCAACCGTACAGAGTTTTCAGTCAAATTATTCAATGGTGCATTCAATTACCAGAATAAAGGAATAACACCGTAGGCGTATTTTTTAATGTATACTTTGTAATAATTATTATAGACTTTGTTCGAAACGTTTGTTTGGCTTTTTCTATTTTATTTTATTCGGCAACTTAATAGGCAATTTTATTTATAAATATAAAAATTATATCTCTCTCCTAGACTCTACTTGTGGGTTTCACTGGGTATGTTATTATTGTTGTATGAAATTACATCTTAGACATCAAGAAGCAAATGTAATTAGCCTTTTAAAGAATAAGAAATCACACCTTTTGCATTAATAATACAAGTAAAATCCATATTTTCACTAAGGAACTACATCTTTTTATGTATATTGAAAATAAATTTGCACAAGTAAAATAACATGTTCATAAGGGAATTCCACCAATTAGAATAAGAAAAATTAAAAAAAAAAATTAATATATAAATTATACTCCATAAATAAATGCAGAAATAAAAAAACTACAAGATCCCAAAAATTAAAATCATAAATCTCATATTTTTCTAGGCAATGCTTGTGAAATATTCATCATAATTTAATAATAAAGAGATTTTAAATTGTATTTAAGAATCATAAAATAGCACAAATTTTAATGTTATAATAAAAAAGAAATTATTAAAATTAAATTTGATCTCGGTCCAAAATTACAATCAAGATCCAAATTTTTTGATTTTGAAAGAAAGAAACTAAAAGATTTGAGATTAAGAGAAATGCTTATTTTATGAAATTTTTAAATTTTGGAGGCTCTTATTTGAGTGTTCTTGCTAAAGATCACAGATAAAACAATAGAATAGGGGGAGGAAATATAAAAAATAATAAACGACAAATAGCAAATTAGGAGTTAGCCAAAAAAGAGAATGACTGGGAAAAGAAATAAAAAGCACAACGAAAAGGGAAAGTCAGACAAGGTTTAAGATAAATTCGAACTTGAATTTTACACACGAGAAAAGCTTTCAAAAGGTCTACTAGCCATGGCACCTTTGTCTAATATACAACTAGGGGTGGCAGGATCAAATATTTAGCCTAGAAAATTTTCGACATAAATATATGATAATTTTACCAATCTAGCGGGTGCCACACCACCCCACCCTAAAGGGCGGATCCACCACTGACTAACACCTGTAGGAATGCACAACTTATTCCTTCACTCATGTTTTACAATTAGGTATCATTTGGTAGGGTGTATAATAATAATACTGAATATGTTGTATTAGCAATATTTTGGGATTAGTTTTCATGTCGACCTTTTAGTTTGATGTATTAAAAATAACATACAACAACAAACCTAGTATAATCACATAAATGAGATTCAGGGAGGGTATAGTGTGTACGCAGACCCTACCCAAACCTTATAAAGATAGAGGAGTATTTTCCGATAGACCCTCGGCTAAGAAACAGAGAAGATAAGATAAAGCAACCGAGTAGCAAACAATAGTAACAACAATATAGTATGGTAACGAGCGCGAATGACACAACATGTAATAATAAAGAACCATGACTAAGATAAAATAAAAACAGTCCTAGTACTACTAGTAAGCCTATGAGGAATACACTACTATCAGTCAACCTACAATCTTAATCCTCGACCTTCACCTTTTTATCGTGGGTCATATCCTCGGTAAGCTAAAGGAATGACATGTCCTGCCTAATTACCTCTCCCAATACTACTTAGGCCTACCCCTTCCCTTCCTCAGACCCGCCATGTACAACCCCTTACACCTCCTGATCGGAGCATCTATGTCTCTCCTCTTCACATGCCCGAACCATCTCAACCTCGATTCTCACAACTTGTCCTCCACAGATGTCACTCCTACCTTATCCCTAATAACTTCATTCTTAATCGTGTCCGTCCTGGCATGTCCACACATCCATCTCAACATCCTCATTTCAGCTACTTTCATCTTCTGGACATGGGACTTCTTGACGGGCCAGCAATCAACCCCATACAACATAGTCAGTCTAACCACCACTTACTAGAACTTGCCCTTAAGTCCAAGTGGCACATTCTTATCACACAAACCCCCGAGGCGATCCCCCATCCCATCCACTTCGCTCCAATACGATGTGTAACATCCTTATCAATCTCCCAATTGCCTTGAATAAATACATAATTTAAAAAAAAATTATTTATTTACAAAAATATCCTCTATATTCTTTGGAGGGATTTGGAAAAGGTTTTCGAATGATAGTTCTATCTTTATATATGCTTATCTATGTATTAAAAATTATGGTATTGTTAATTCCATGATTTGCTACGTATAAAAATAATACTGAATATGATGTATAACTAACACAAGTATTAGGTATACATAAGTTGAAAATACTACCAAACAAAGGATTAATAATACCAAAAGCTACATATAATATTTTCTCTAATACTTCGTACCAATGGAACCTTAGTTGTGGTCCCCGCACTACACTACTAGATTTCTACCAAAATCCGTCCAAAACATATCGACCGAAATCGGTTGGAAAATATCTAGATCGGTCGCCAAAGTCAAATAAAATTTTTTACTAAAAAATACCAACCATTTTCGGTCGGAAAAAGTAGTCCCACAATAAAGAAACAGTACTTTGTCTGATGCATATAAAAATTTTGACCGATATTGGTCAATATTTGACCAAGTCATGGTCAGACTTGCATATTATCTACCAAAAAAAAGTTTAATTAAAAAATTCAAGTATACCGACTGAATTCGGTCGGAAATTTTGATTAATTTTTTCCGCCAAGGCTCAATTATTTTTTTCCCATAACAAAAATAAGTTTTTAAAATTTTATGAATATACCGACCGATTTTGATTGGTATTAGTGGTCAAAAATAGTCGACCGCTTATAAATTATTATTATTTACAATCTATATATACATATTTAACAATATAAATTTTATATATAATGCGCGCACACACACACATATACATACAATATATATATATCACAGCATGTTGGATACAACGACTATATCAATTAAACTCGATCAATTATATATATAATATTTATCATCTGTGTGCTTTCGTATAAATTATACTTCATATTCGTATACGTGTAATAGATTCTAATAGAGTGTATGATTTTATTTCATTTATGATAATTTACATTTATATATATATGACTAGCGTTGATGATTTATTCTCAACTGTTCATACTCGAATCTTGATCAGTGACTAAATAAGAAAATAAATCTTGGAGTTTCAGTGACTAGATGCTCCCGTATAATGAGTGATTAGATGCTCCAAGATGCGTACAATCGACACAGTCTTGAATGTTTTATTCTCGATCACCTTATATAATTGTTAGTACTTTGCTCGGATACTTCATTAGTGGATCAATTGACACAAAATCAGCCAACACGCTATAACGCATTTAAAAACAAAATGTATAGTGCTACAAGATGTAGTGCTATAATAAAACTTAAGTTGTAGCAACAACAATATATACTCAGTCAAATCACACGATTGGAATATATATATATATATATATATATATATATATATATATATATATATATATATATATGCATGT
>MCJB01049589.1:39515-50758 GCA_002018475.1 Nicotiana obtusifolia
TATATATATATATATATATATATATATATATATATGCATGTATATATAGATATGTATGTATATGTGAGTGTTTGTGTGTCTACGTACAAAATTAATTAAATATTAAATAGTACCTATAATTTGGATCTTGGCTAAAATCGGCCGACTTCAGACGTACTGACGGCCTTAGTAAATCAAATATATATTGAGTTTTAATGTTGGAGCGATCGAGTCTAAATATCGGCATCCAACACGCTATAATACATTTAAAAACAAAATGTATAGTGTTGTAAGATGTAGTGCTATATTAAAACTTAAGTTATAGCAACAACAACATATATTCGGTCAAATCACAAGATTGGAGGATATATATATATATATATATATATATATATAGAGAGAGAGAGAGAGAGAGAGAGAGATATGTATGTGTATGTGAGTGTGTGTGTGTATACGTACAAAATTAATTAAATATTAAATAGTACCTATAATTTGGATCTTGGCTAAAACCAACCAACTTCGGGCGTATTGACGGCCTTACTAAATTAAATATATATTGAGTTTTAATGTTGGAGTGATCGAGTCTAAGTATCGGTATCCAACACGCTATAACACATCTAAAAACAAAATGTATAGTGTTATAAGATGTAGTGCTATATTAAACTTAAGTTGTAGCAACAAAAACATATAAACATATATATATATATATATATGTATGTATGTGTGTGTGTGTGTATGAATATATACATATATATACATACACAATTATGTATATAATTCCTTTTAAAATTAAATAATTAAATAGTTTTTTTAAATTTAAAATTAAATTACCGACCAACTTCGTTCGGTGTTTAAATTAAATAAAAAAATTTAAATTTAACATTAAACTATCGACCGATTTCGGTTGGAATGGTCGTGGTCAAACAATCAAAGGCCACTTAAACTTACCGACCGATTTCGGTTGAAATTTTTTAATTAGGTCTGCACCAGTCGGGTTTTTCCCCATTTTCCTCTTTTCTCTATCTCTCTTCCATCTCTCTTCATCTCCTCCCTACAGTCGCGATTCCACCCAAAATCAACTCCTATCTCCCTCCTCACCTCAAAACAAAGCACCTCGAAGTGTCCGTCTCCTCCCACTGTTCTGCCGACCCCACTACCTCCTCCGCCGCCTAAAATCAAACCCCCTATCCTAGCATTTCAAGATTAGTTATCCACATTTTTAAATTTAAGTATTTTTAATTATTTTAATTATATAAATTAGGGTTTAGTTAATGTTTAATTAAATTTAGAGTCTACTCCTATTGATTATGTTTATGCTAGAAATTTCTATGTTAGAAAATTAAGATTATGCTAGGGTTACAACTTATGATAGATATTGTTAAATATTTAAATTTTTAATTTTTATTTTAAGAACAAAGATAATTAGATTGTACATCCTTTAAAAGTAGAATTTATATAGGGATATATGTGAACTTTCAAATTACTTCATTTCATTAAATTTTAAAAGAATTTATTCAGGGATATATATGAACTTTCTTTCTTTTAATTGAATTTTAAAAAAACTTATTTAGGGATGTATGTGAACTTTCAAATTACTTCTTATAATTGAATTTTAAAAGAACTTGTTTAGGGATATATATGAACTTTCAAATTAATATAACATGTAATTTATTTACTCTGTGTAGATGGAATATCGTAGTTGAATGTATAATAGGAATTATCCTAATCGTTGCTTTTTTAGGTAGGAATTTATTGAATGGTTTAATGAATTTATTAGGCATGCAATGTCACTTGAACCATTTCAAATCGGAGAGATGATTAGGTGTCCTTGTGTGAAGTGCTGGTGTTTGCATTTTTTTGGATCGGAGGATGTTAGGACTCATCTTTATAAAAAAGAGTTTATGGATAATTATTTTGTGTGGACTAGTCATGAAGAGGTTGATGGCAGTGATGTTGTATTTCATAACATCATATTTGGTGAAAGTAGTAGGTCGGTGGAAAATAACGTTCAACATCCTAGAGACCATGAAATGGTTGCGGATGCTTTTGAGATGCGCTTCGAGTTTGAACCCCATGAAAGTATTGAACAAGCTCCTAACGAAGAGGCAAAACATTTTTATGAACAGTTAGAGGCCGCTAGTCGTCCAGCAAGTGAAAGGAGTATGCACTCTCAGTTGTCTGTTGCGGTTAGATTATTAAGCATCAAATCAGATACCAATTTTTCTCAAGCATGAATGGATTATTTCATTGGCCTTATGAGTGAACTAGTTGACCCAACTTTCAACATACTTGAAGATTTCTATAAGGCTAAAAGTTTGGTTTCTAAGTTAGGACTCTCGTTTATGTGAATCAATTGTTGTGAAGATGGTTGCGTGTAGTATTATAAGGGTGATGCAGATTTAGAAAGTTGTAAATATTGTCAAAAACCTCATTTTAAGCGGGTTCCAACGGGAAGAAGGTTGCTATGAAGTCGATGCATTATTTACCTCTTATTCCTAGATTAAAGAAGTTGTACGCATCGATGAGTTCCGCTCCTCATATGAGATGGCACTATGAAAATAGAAGGCTGCATGGTGTTATGTGTCATCCTTTAAAAGGGGAAGCTTGGAAGCATTTTGATAGGATGTATCCGGATTTCACGCCATTTTCTGTTTCTACAACACCATATTTATGCTGGCTAGTCTTTATTACGCTGTATAATCTTCCGCCTGAAATGTATATGACTAGTCCATATATTTTTTTAAATTGTGTTATTCCCGGTCCCCCCAATCCAAAGAGTTTGATTGATGTATATTTGCAACCTCTGATTAATGAGCTAAAACAATTGTGGTATGATTGAGTTGAGACATATGACATATCAACTAAGTAAAATTTCAACCTGCATGCTAACTTAATATGGACCATTAATGATTTTCCTGCATATGGAATATTGTCTGGGTGGATGATTGCTGGAAAGCAGCATGTCCTTACTGCATGAAAAATGGTAAAGCGTTCATTTTAAGACATGGCCGAAAGCAGTCATGGTTTGATTGTCATCGTCAGTTCTTGCCAGTTGATCATGAGCTCAGAAGGATGAAGAACACATTCAAAAAGTAATACACTTGAACATGATTTGCCACCTCCAATTTTGTCCGGTGAGGAAATTTGGGAGAGGGTTCAGAACTTTACTAAAGTTACCGAAGCCCCACCTTCTACATTTCTCGGATATGGTGTTACTCATAACTGGACAAAACAGAGCATATTTTGGGAGTTGCCATATTGGAAGGATAATCTTCTCCGACACAATCTTGATGTCATGCATATTGAGAAGAACTACTTTGACAATTTGTTCAACACAGTGATGGATGATAAGAATAAGACAAAAGATAACCCAAAGGCTAGACTGGACCTACAAGAATATTGCAGGTAACCTGAATTATATTTGTAGTCTGCGAACGGTGGTAAGGTGTTCAAGCCCAAGGCCAGCTACACATTCACTTTGGAACAAAGACGACAAATTGTGAGTGGTTACAAACTTAAAGATGTCCGAGGGCTATGCTTCGAACCTGGGAAAACGTGCCGATATGGTTGAAGGAAAGCTGACTCATATGAAAAGTCATGACTGTCATATCTTCTTGGAAACCTTAATCCCTATCGCATTTTGTGGTTTGCTTGAAAATATCTGGAAATCCATCACAGAGATAAGTTTGTTCTTCAAAGACTTATGTTCTACCACATTAAGGGAAGAAAACCTATTTCAAATGAATCGGAACATTCCTGAAATCAGTAATAAGCTGGAAAGGATTTTTCCATGTGGTTTCTTTGATGTGATGGAACACCTTCCAATTCATCTTGTACGCGAGGCACGACTTGGAGGGCCGTACAATGCAGGTAGATGTATCCATTCGAGAGGTAATAATCAAACCTTGATTTATTCTTGTAATTTTTTTTAACGTTATCGTCTAATATGACAATTTGCAGGACTATTGGCAAGTGTAAAGGATTTGTTAAACAGAGGAATATGATTGAAGGATCCATATGTGAAGCCTATCTTTCAAGGAAAACTGCCCATTTTTGTTCTTACTACTTCGACAGTCATGTGCTATGTGCTAGAAATAGGCCCAATCGGCACAATATCGTGATTGAGATTTGTCCATTATATCCACCAATGTCCATGTTCAATCAACCAGGCCGAGGTTCTAAAGATCGAACAAAAAGGGGCCTAAGTAGTATGGAGTACAAATCAGTTTCAAATCATGTGTTGCTAAATTGTCCGGAAGTTCAACCCTTTCTTAAGTAAGTGTTGACGTAAGATTAATTAACATGGACTTCTATTTAATTTGGTTGATGCAACTAACAAATTTTCAATGTGTCTCTCAGTGACTTCGTGAATCAATTTGGCGATAATGCTGTATATTCTACATTTGAGACATGGTTTAAAGAGTGTGTAAGTGCATCTTACATACTTTCTTACATGTGAATATACATACTTGGTCACTTATGAATATACTTGCTCACTTGTGATTAATTTAACACTACATGTAGGTCAATAATCCAAACAACGGTGTTAATCAATTTTTGAAAGATATATCTTAGGGACCTGCACCTACTGTTTCAATTATGTCTAAGTATTTTGTGAATGGTTACAAATTTCAAACCAAGGAATGCTCCAAGTATAAAAAAAATAATAACAGTGGGGTGTGTGTCAAAGGTAGTGAAGGCAACGAGGATGGGGAAAATGATTATTATGGTGTGATCAATCTAGAATTATCATATTCAGGTTGGCCAAATAAGAAGATCATACTTTTCCGATGCAAGTGGTTTGACCCAACACCTAGAAGAGGCACAAATGTACACTCTCAGTACAATATAATTGAGGTTAATAAAAAGAGGGAGTATGATCGCTATGATCCTTTTATAATTGTAGAAAAAGTTAGGCAAGTGTATTATGCTCCATATCCATTGCGGAGGGATAAGGCTGATTGGTTGGTTGTAATCAAAACTAGGCCTGTTGGTAGGGTGGAAGTTGAGAATGTGCTAGATGTTGCTTACCAAAATGATACCTCAAGTGTTAACCAAACGGTGGATGATCAATTAGAAAATGACTTGGAGCATCCTCAACACATAATAGAAGAAGTTGATATGGAGAAAATAACAATCATAGAAAATGAGGACGAAGAATCACCCAATGAAAATAAAATAAGTGAAGAGGAAGAATTTTCGGACGAGGAAGGATACTTCGAAGACGACTAGCATGTTAGTTTTTTCAAGTGCTCTCAACTTATATAGATTTATATTCTCAACTCTAACATTTTCTTTAATTTATGCAGATGACTAGTAGGGTCGAGGTAGGTCGATGAGGATAAGAGGCCTATTGATCGTGATGATAGTGCTATACCCTCGCTTCCTTCCACTCCACACTTGTATCCCTCCGGTGCTGATGGCCGGCAGCAATCTTCTAGGCACACATCTTTTTCACCACATCCATCTACTCATCAAACTACCTACCATTCACCCTCCCAGTAGTATTCTTACCATTCTCCACCACAGGGCTATACCCCGCTTCCTCTGCATGATCCTGCATATAGTTACATGGGTCCATCGAGTCAGCAGTCATAGTGCCATGTGATGATACGCCTGTCATCTGCTCCATTTGCTTCATCACCACTTGGATCGCATCCATCTGTATTTCAGCTAGATGGATCGCAGCAGTGGTCTGGATCGCACTAGGGGTGTGTATCACAGCCATCTTCATCATCGACCCCGTATCCCTCTCCACAGAGTTTGTCTCCTAGCATTTCTAGACTTCGCTTTCGGGATAGTAACGCTGAGCTAGATGCCTCCCCTTCTGCGCACGCTTCAGATTCATTGGAGGAAGATGATCCAGAGAAAGTACGGTATGATCATTATCATAGGATGATCATCAGGCCTGAAGGCAATGGGTAAGATTTATTTATTACTTATTTATTTTTGCTGAATTATAATAACTAGTCTTGTTTATTTAATATAATTGTTATGTTGTAGGTTCATACCTAATTATCGAACTATAAAGAATCACTGAAGCTCTTGTCCGGTTGTATGATGCACCATATGCTACTTGGACTGAATTTCCATCGGAGCTCGTGAAGTAAATTTTCAATCAATTTAAGGTTTTGATACAATTCTTATCTATTTAAGCATTATATTATCAATATTTTATCTAACGTGACACACTTCATTTTCATACTAAGTGTGCCTGGGAGGACCTGCATAAGAGTACCATTCTTGCAAATTTTGAGTTCAAATATCGTAAGAGACTATCCGATTCCTTCTGTTCTGCTCGGAAGAAGAGCAAGAAGTCTTCATTGGTTCTACCGCACATATGGGAGGATTTGCTGAGGTAGTGGACCACTAATAAGTTCGAGAAGAGGAGTGAACAGGGAAAGAAGGCCCGAGCATCTGAGAAGGGCGGCTCTGCACTGTGTGGGTGCAAGGAGCATGGGGACTGCGAGGAGACTACTGGTAATTCTTTAAAATATTTAATTTTATTTTTATCGAACTATATTTATATATTTTAATTTAGTTAACGTGTATTATTATATTTTTAGGAAAAAAAATATGGGAGGAAGATGACTCATGACGAGTTCTTTGTGGAGACTCACATCCAAAAGAAGAAGGCGTCGACAGGTCCAACTAGATAGGTCGAGGACCGGGCGGAGACTACATATGTAAGTTTTATAACTACTATAACTTGAAATTAATGTTTATAATATTATATAGTTAATAATTTTTTATCTTATAAATAAAGGGCCTTTACAAGATTAATGTGGAGGAGTACACTCAGAGCTAGCCACTGAATGAGCAAGGCTAGCGACCACCCCTTTCAGATGAAGAAGGGTAGAAGATATGGTTGGATGTTGTCGGTGGTCCTAAAAAGGGGATAGATACGGCCTTCCTGAGAGATCATTTCGGCGCTACAGGGCTGGATTGTAAAGTTTAGGGACTTCCGCCCAGGGCAAGGCAATTGATAGGTCGACTCTCTTGTCTATGGAGAAGAAGATCGCAAAGCTGACAACAGAGCTTGAAGAGACAAAGGCGAGAGAACAAAAGAGAGATAAACAATTTGATACCCTTCAAGTTCAGCTCGAAAAAGGAGACCAACAATTTAATCTCCTTCAAGATCAGCGGACCAATCTTCTTGCTAGTGGTGCTTTCCCCATTCCCCGATCTTGTGAGCCTTCCCCAGATGCTAATCCTTTTCGTCGTGATTCTTCGAACCATGCTGACGATGAAGCTTCTAGTAGTGAAGATGGAGATGATGCAATACAAAACACTCATTGAATGGTGTGTATTGCTAAACAAAGTCTTGAACTTGTGAATATTTAGTTGGAATAGTTATGAATGATGATTGTATTGTTGATATTATTTTGTTATTGAACATTTGTGTTGTTATTGTTGTGGTTTACATTGATGTTGTGGTTGTTATTAGCGTTGTTGTTGTAGTTGGCATTGTTGTTGTGGTTGTGGTTGTTATTAGTGTTGTTGTTGGTTAATTGTTGTTGTTGTTGGTTAATTGTGATTTTTGTTGGTTACTTGTGGTTGAATGACAGCAATGTAATAATGCCGTTATAGGATAATTATTGATTGTAATTGGCAGGTGGTATAGCTTAAAAGCAGGCATATTCTGCCTGGTTTTTACCTAGACCGTTCGATTTCGATCGGAATTCTCATATTTACCCAGAAATTAATAATTTTTTACCGACTTCGGTTGGTAATTTCAATGTGCAATCTGCAAAAATTTGAAATTACCTACCGAAGTCGGCCGAAAGTAACTTTTTTTATTTTTTTATTTTTTAAATATTCCGACCGATTTCGGTCGGTCTGTTAAATTTTTAAAAAATATATAAAATTATCAAATAATTATATTTCCGGCCTATTTTAAAAAATAAATAAAAATAATTTACATATTACCGACCGATTTCAGTCGGTGTATTTATTTTTCCAACAAAAATTGTCAGTTAAAGTGGTCAATCAAAGATTGAATTAACCGACCGACTTCGGCCGGAAAATTGTGACCGTCTGCGATCGCCACACCTTAGCGACTATTATTATTTCAACGAATTAAAATCGGTCGATTTCCCTATATTTCGATCGATTTCGATCGATTTTCTTGGATGATTTTTGACAATTTTTTTGCAATGCTAATTGGCCAAGGCAAAGTTCTTTCATGATGTTGTACTTGTTAAGTCTTACCTTCACAATCCTTGCTTAAACAAAAACTACTAACAACTCATTGTAAGAGCTGATAGTTCCAAAAACACTTACTCTCAGTTATTTCCAAATTTCCAAATTTTAAAAATTAATTATACAATTGTCAAGAGATCATGGGCACAAATAATATGGCAAGACGAAGATGATAAATTAAACTTTCTCATCTTTACCTGGTCTGATTAAAGTTTGTTGATTTTCTATGCACGTGATTCGATTATGACTTCAAAAGCTGGTTTGCTTTAAAAGTTGCAGCAAGACTGACGGTGGAATTTTAGCAGGTTCTCATGCAAGCAAATTTGCTCTGTATTGTGGCTCCACGGCTCTATTGGTTTTTTTTGACTCTTAAAGGATTTATTTTTAGTTTTATGATTATATTTTTATTTTTATATATGAGAGATTTATTTTTATACGTAAGATCTGTTTTTTATACATAAAAAATTTTAAAAAAATATTTTCTTAAATTTAAATTACAAAAAAACATAATATACAAATAACACTGACTCCATGTCCCGCGTGATTAATTAATTACTATCATCAAAAAATTTACAAAACACGAAGATATTTAAGCCACATCAGAACATAATTGGAGATAAACAAACTAAGGAACTGAAATTACTAGCTGACTACCATACATACGAAAAACAAGAAAAAGCTGCTGAGTGTAGCTAATTGTACGCGTCGATCATCTATTAGTTAGGCTTGATTTTCACCAAATTTTATCCCGGATTACTTGTAAAAGTGCGTGTTTTTCTCAATAAAGTAAATCGTTTCACCTCATACAAAATACTTTAAGATGTTGATGAAAATGATAAGATGATTATATATCACTTGCATCTACTAGTCCTTTTCTTTTTTTATAATTTTTTTATCATTTATAATAATGACGTTAATGATTTCAAGGTTTCTATATAATTACTGAGCAAGGATGAACCCTGTCATACTTTTAAAAAAAAAAAAATTGATTTATTTTCTAATTGGAGAAAAGTTTAAACTTGTTCACTCTATAACTGAAACTATTAGAAGTATCATACACTCTAACACTTACTATTGACTATTGAGCTTACAAACCAAGAAATTTAATTGGACGATCATTGACCGGCATATTTGGCACTTCCGGGTAAGTCAAGAAGATAAGGAAATCACAGGTTTGGCGTATCTTAAATTTGGGTCATGATACGCTATTCGAAAATTTTATACCTAAGCCAAACGAGAAATAAATAACACAATAAAGCCAAAATGGATACAAAATATTAAAATTCAATTAAGACCTCTACTTGCTTCTTCAATTACCAAATTGTTAATTACAGGTTCAAAATTTCATAGTCCTCTCATTTTCATCGTTTTATAATCCCACTATTTAGGAATCCTCTTCAGTCACCTTAAAAAAATGAAAAATGCTTCTTATTAAAGTACCATGTAAGTAGCAAGTAGTTAACAGAAAAGAAAGTTAAATACCGGTCTAAAACAAGAAACTAAATTATATAATTCGAACGTGTTTTGATGGTGTCAGATATTCGATAATACGGAATTTATAATTTTATCGTGACATTAATGTAATGGGACGTAGATAAATAGGAAGGAACATCTCCAAATACGTAATATAGATATGGGAATTTATAAATCCAGGTTGACTTGGGTATAATCAGACAAACTGAAACTCTAACGTGAAGTGAAAGATAAGTATCGTTCGTTTTCCAAATCCGTCAGCATGTGAAGTCCCATTATTGAGATGAAGCTAAGTCACTGCTTTTCTTGTTTTGTTTAAAATTATGAACCCACGCCGTGACAGATACCTGTCGTCGTTCAAGCATTTACTAAGATGCTCGCCTAACTGCGCCTAATCGCTGATCATTCGTCACCTGTTTTCCCCCACCTTTTGCCTTGCCTTTCATCCAAATATACTTTATATATATTTATAAATATACTAATACAACTAATCTAGATTCGTACAAATAAGCTTACAAAAGAAGGTAAAGTGCCGGAAGTTTAAAGACTATAGTTACATCCTTTAAGATTTACACCTCTCCTTTTCTTTTAAGTCTTTTATTTTGAAAGCCTTTACTCCGCCGCAAATTCGATTGCATGATTGATCTATTACCCTCTGGGGCTGACCTTTTAAGCTTTTGAATTTTATTGTTACACTAGTACTAGTTAATAAAGGAATTAGTACAACTTGTTAGAATTCCTATTTAACACGGAGTACTAATGAGTAATTACTCCAATTATAAGTTTGGCACGATATAGACTTGACTAGAATAGATTGTTTATCAAATTCATATATTGAATCCTAGCCAACATAGAACTGAGCCATAGCTATATATGAACAAAATCTAAATAGTAGTAATTGTTTAATTTATATGCGGTCATTTTCTTAAACGAAAGTCGTATCTATTCGAAAATAAATGTTTTATTTTCATTTATGGATACTTATTTGCTTTATGTGATGTAGGAGATAAGTACCCAAAAAATTAATTCACTCAGAATTTCAAAAAAAATTCAATAATATGATATCAATGTTCTCCATACAAGAAAATAAGTAATAGTAATACTCATGTTTATAATGGTGCAAAACTATATTTTGATCGTATATTCTTTTACAGATTTTATTTAGACATGAATTAAAAAAACTAATAAATATTAAATTAAATAATTTAGATTTTTACCTCCAATTTTAAATTAGTTTTCAACATTTGACATTCTTCTGACAACAAAAGTAAGTAACACATTTCAACTTCATATTTTTAGTTTTTCTCTTAAATTAGGAATTAAAAAAAACAGGCAAAATGACCTCGTTTGTAAGTGTTTGCCAATCAGATACACGGACTTATACCTTTTTCGTTTGAGCATTCTAACTTGGCAAAATGAGTATCAATATATACATCCAACGGAATGTATGTAAAACACATCCTATGCTAGACCATTGATTACTTGACATGTGTTATTTGTGGGTCTTATTTTTATTAATTTTTTAAAATTTCATTTCATTTTCCACTTCTCTTCTCCAGTGAACTTCCCCCACCCCGCCCCCCCCCCAC